>JASEVX010000015.1:13025302-13047694 GCA_031761405.1 Serripes groenlandicus
ACTTGCAGACACAATCTACAGAAGATGGATTTTGCCACAATGTTTTCAAATCAATTCAATAACCTCACTTTCATATTGAGATTTTATATATACCGTATATGGCCTACATGTTTTCAAAGTCATCTGTTACATACTTGTTGTATGTTGGAAAGGGGGGTTTATCATTACAACCTTTATGAGTTAACCCTTTCCCACATAAAATAAATCTGTAGCAGACGACTTTGAAAACATGTTGGCAAAAATGTGAAAAATCTCCACAAATGAGAGCTTTTAAACTATTAAATAGTGTTTAAAACATTTTGACAAAAGGAGTAATTGAGTCTGATCATTGGTCTATATGTTTTAAAAGTTGTCAGTGGCAGAAAGCGACTTATATGAGGGAAAGGGTTTAAGGTTCGCTCTACCTAACATGGACATTGTAGCCCTGGATTGTTGGAAGACAAAATTAATAAGGCTAATATATGTCGCATTGGTTTTTGTCAAATCCCAGAAAGAATTTTGGCCGACCTGGGATTCAAACTTAAGCAACCCCTGGTTTGACAGCCCTTTCTCGTACGCATATGCCTTCTGACACTTCTGAAGCAGACGACTTTAGAAAACATTATGACAAAAGGAGAAATTGCTCACATAATGAGCAGCCACAATGTTTTCAGCTCTATTAATTCAACTGCATTAAACATTCATTTATAGAGATTTTTCTATATTTTGGTCAAGATGTTTTCAAAGTCGTCTGCTGCAGACTTGTTGTATGTTGGAATAGGTTAACCCTTTCCCTCATATGACAATTCTGCAGCAGAGGACTTTGAACATAGTTTGTCAAAAAATAGAAAATCTCTATAATTGAAGGGATAACCTATGACTATATAAAAGTGGAAAACATTGTGTTCTTCTTTTGTCACTATGTTTTCAAAAAGCTGTCTGCTGCAGAGGCATCAGAAAGCGTCTTTATGAGGGAAAGGGTTAAGATATGACCATCAGAAGACAGGGTAAACACCTTCATTTGAATATAGACAGGTTTTCCGTACTAAACAGATAACATCAACAGGCCTAAAAAATAATGCCAAATCAGGTTCTACCGAACATAAGAATCATCAAATGTCTTTTAACCCTTTCCGGTCGAGTCCCGGTAGCTCAGTCGGTAACAACACGGGCTGTCAATCCAGGGGTTGTGAGTTTGAATCCCGGCTCGGCCAACATTCTTTCAGACGTTTGACAAAAGTCATTCGTCTTCCACCAATGGGCTAAGTCTATGTGGAAAAGCAGCCAGTTGCTTGGGAAGGTTATGTGGAGCACTGGTGTGAGAAAACCAGGAAACACATGAGAAGGTGAACTGGCCGCCGTGATATGACTGAGAAATTGTTAAAAACGGCGATAAACCCCAATCAATCAATCAATCAATTTAACCCTTTCCTACCTATAGACGCTTTCTGACGCCTCTGCAGCAGACAGCTTTTTGAAAACAAAGTGACAAAAGAAGAAATTGCTCAAAACGAGCAATTTCTTCTTTTGCCACAATGTTTTCAACTTTTGGTCATAGGCTATCCATTCAATTATAGAGATTTTCTATATTTTGACAAAATATGTTCAAAGTTGTCTGCTGCAGATTTTTCGTATGATGGAAAGGGTAATGAGCTTTGCCGAGACGTTTTCAAAGTCGTCTGCTGCAGATTTGCTGTATGTGGGAAAGGGTTTTAAAAAATAAAAAAATAAAACTAGTTTTAATGGGATTTATATCAGGGACCCCGGCCCCTTTAGAATGATGATTATAGAACCCCCCCTTTTAAGGGTTTATCTGTGGTCAGATCTCAAATTACTGTAATCAAGAGTAATTTCTTTTCCCATTTATAGAACTCTGCAACCTCCCTCTCAACATTTAAGTCCCTTTGTCACATACAAACGCTTTCTGACGCCTCTGCAGCAGACGGCTTTTTAAAAACATAGTGACAAAAGAATAAATTGCACAAAACGTGCAATTTCTCCTTTTGCCACAATGTTTTCCACTTTTTGTCATAGGTTATCCATTCAATTATGGAGATTTTCTATGTTTTGACAAAATACGTTCAAAGTCGTCTGCTGCAGAATTGTCGTATGAGGGAAAGGGTTAAGTCCCTTTGTCACAATGATCATGTACTGCATTTAGTAATTACAGGATTTTGAAATAATAAGTGTGACGCCATTAACCCTTTCCCTCATATAGACGCTTTCTGATGCCTCTGCAGCAGACGGCTTTTTGAAAACATAATAACAAAAGAAGAAATTGCTCAAAACCAGCTATTTCTCGTTTTGCCACAATGTTTTCCACTTTTAGTCATAAGTGACTATTATCCATGCAATTATAGAGATTTTCTTTTTTTTTGACAAAATATGTTCAAAGTCGGCTGCTGCAGATCTGTCGTATGAGGGAAAGGGTTAATGGGGTTTTAGTCTGTTATGAGTCTGTTGAGATCCAATGGTTTTTAGATTGATATATCAACCCCCTTCCCACATACAACAAATCTGCAGCAGATGACTCTGAAAACATAATAAGCAAATATATGGAAAATCTCTCTAAATTAGAAGTATCGTTAGTGCATAACAGAGCATGAGAAATTTCTGCTATACCCATAATGTTTTCAAATTTCGCCTGATGCAAAGCATCAGAGAGTGTCTGTATATAGGAATGGGTAAACTTAACAAAGGTGAATTTCTTGATCATTCTTCTTTCTGTTTCTTGATCATTCTTTTATCTGTTTTCTTGATGGGATAATTATTGCTCAAAATGCTGAATGCTTGCAGACAGTATGTCTTCCAGCTCTTCTATGATATTGCAGTATTTCAAGCCAGTAATCATTATGATTCCTAACCCTTTCCAACTTGCAGATGTATTTTTACATCATACCTGGGATGCCTGTATTAACCCTTTTCCTCATACATATGCTTTCTGAAGCCTCTGCAGCAGACAACTTTTGTAAACATTGTGAAAAAAGCAATGACATATTTCTACCTAGATGCTTTCAAAGTCGTCTGCTGGAGATTTGTTGTATGTAGGAAATGGGTTAAATTCCCAACACTCACCAATCGGCCATGGCAGATTCCACCATTCTATCAGGATAAGGAATATGGAGTGGTTAGCGTCTGGGATTTGAAACTGGGTGTCCCGGGTTAGATCCCCAGTCGCGGCACGACGGTCATGGCGGAGTGCCCTTGGGCAAGACACATATTCTAGCCTAGTACTGGTTTGTTTACCCAGGGATCATGAATAAGTGAACTGTCGCCATGATATAACTGAAATAATGTTGAAAGCAGCGTAAAACCCCAATAAAACAAATCTATCAGGAAAAGGGTGGTAGATACTGGGAAAGGTCTGAGAGTGTCATTATACACTAGGCCGGCCAATCTGAAATTGTTTGCCGGGCTAATTATTTTATTTTCGGAGCCTGTTTATCAGTCGATTAATCTGTGTCTGTACTGGTCGCCTCGCCTCGGTGTTTCATGTGACATAATCATCGGTGAGAGGATTGAAGGTCCATAAAAGGACGGGTATTTATTGGTCCATTTTACAGTTCTTTGGCTCTTTTGTCTCATTGATATTGCTTAGAACCCTTTCCACCATATAGAAGCTTTCTGACACCTCTGCAGCAGACGGATTTTTGAAAACATAGTGACAAAAGAAGAAATTGCTCAAAACGAGCAATTTCTCCTTTTGTCACAATGTTTTCCACTTTTAGTCATAGCTTATCCATTTAATTATAGAGATTTTCCTATTTTTTACAAAATATGTCCAAAGTCGTCTGCGGCAGAATTGTCGTATGAGGGAAAGGGTTAACCTATCCCACATATAGGAAATCTGTGGCAGACTGACTCTGAGCTTTGAAAATATATGGAAAATCTCCATAAATGGAAGTTTTTTCATTGTATAGAGTTGAAAAGAGACTGGCAAAAGAAGAAACTGCTTATTATTTCACCTTTTGATATCATGTTTTCTGAAGTCGTCTGCTGCAGTTTTGTCATAATGCATCTGCATGTAGCAAAGGATGGGGTGACATAGAAAATGTCTTCTGGTACACAGGTAGTAAAATGGATGAATAATTTATTTATTTATTTATTGGGGTTTTACGCCGCTTTCAACAATATATCAGTTATATCACGGCGACAGTTCACTTTATTCATGATCCCTGGGTAAACAAACCAGTACTAGGCTAGAAAATGTGCCTTGCCCAAGGGCACTCCACCATGACCGTAGTGCCACGACTGAGGATCGAACCTGGGACACCCGGTTTCGAAATCCCCGACGCTAACCACTCGACCACAGCGGATTCCATGGATGAATAAGGTTCAAGTAACTATTCTTATAATGAAAGATTTTGCTGATACCAAAGTGTAACTGTTGTTTTTGGCTGCTTATAGAATGTTGATGCATTTTGACACATTTGAAGCAGATAATTTTTGAAAACATTGTCACCAAAGGAGAAATTATTTATCATGTGCAATTTCTCATTTTTCCGCAATATTTTCAACTTTTTTAACACATAATCAGAGATTTTCCATATTTTTGCTAAGATATTTTCGAAATCCTCTGCTGCAGATTTGTTGTATGTTAGAAGGGTTAACTTATTTGTGTCTCGATAACTGTTGGTCAGCTTTCAAAGAAACCCTTGCAGAGCATTTATTGACGCCCCTGCAGCAGACAGCTTTTTGAAAACATTATAGTAACAAAAGAAGAAATTGCTCAAAACGAGCAATTTCTCCTTTTGACACAATGCTTTCCACCTTTAGTCATAGGTTATCCAATCAATTATAGAGATTTTCTTTTTTGTTGACAAAAGATGTTCAATTAGTCGTCTGCTGCAGAATTGTCGTATGAGGGAAAAGGTTTAAAGCGGAAATGGGTTAAACTGGTAGCATACAATAAGTCTGTAGAGTTTGATCAAGTATGATTTATGACATAATGTATCGTTATTAGGTTATATCTGTCACAAATTGGTCCATCTCTCATTCTGCCATTTAACTTGTCTTTGATCTCCTTTTTCATGGGAGTTTTGTCACCCTATTCTGGTCCTTAACCCTTTTCCACATACCAACTCTTTTGTATCCCTCTGCAGCAGCCGACTTTTTAAAACATTGCAAAATGAGCAATTTCTCCTTTTGCCACAATGCTTTTAATGTTGTCCGATAATTGTTCACTCATTTTTAGAGAATTTATGGAATTCTTACTTGAATGTTCGAAGTTGTCTACTGCAGATTTGTTTATGATGGAAAAGTTAATACAATAAATCTGCAGCAAATGACTTGAAAAAAAGTCCAATCTAAATCTATACAAATGAAATTATAATTATTGAATAGATCGAGTTCTACATATTGTGGCAAAAGGACAAATTGCACACTATGATAACAATGCCTGTGGGAAAGGGTTAAAAGTCATTACAAAGGTTTGTTTACTTAATTACTTTTTCTTTATAAATTATGATGTATTTGTTTCTAAATATGAAATACTTTTTCTTTTCTTGATTGTAACCTTGTTTTATTTTTTTATTAAATATCAAACTAGGAGACTCAAAGGAATCAATCCTCTCAATTGTCTGTCTATATGTGTATCCTTCAGACTTTGATAATCATTACTGATTATTGAAAAGTGACACAAATTGTGTTCAATCTAAAACACTTTTTATGTAGAAGTTAATTAATATAGGGCAGCAATTGTTCCTTTAAAATTGCAATTCATGGCATTCCCATCTCCCACCTGTTATCATGATGCTGGGTCCTTTGCTGTGTTGATTGACAGCTCAGCCTGTCATGGCTTATCAGCACAAAGTCATAATAAATATATAGCCAGGTAAAGCCCTGCAGTGCACTCATATAACCCTTTTCCATTTTAAGCTGCTGTCTGACACAACTCTAATAGACAACTTTTGAAAACATTATGGCAAAATAAGCTTTTGCAACAATGTTATCAACTACATTGTATTTTCAATAATCAACTTGGAGATGTTTTCCATAGTTTTGCCTATATGCTTTAGAAGTTGTTTGCTGATACATAGGATGGACAATTATATCTATTGAATCTTTACACTGGAAAAGGTGAAATATGGATTCATCAAGTAACCCTTTCATAGATGAGTTCCCTGTGACATCTAATTGGCGAACGACTTTTTACAATGTTGTTGGGAAAGACAAGAGGAGAAATTTCAAAAATTATTTCAGCAATTTCTCCTTTTCCCACTTTCAAATATACAGCAATTCTGTAGCAGATGACTTTGAACATATTTTGTCAAAAAATAGAAAATCTCTATAATTGAATGGATGACCTATGACGCAAAGTGGAAAACATTGTGGCAAAAGGAGAAATTTGCTGGTTTTGAGCATTTCTTCTTTTGTCACCATGTTTTCAAAGAGCCATCTGCTGCAGAGGCGTCAAAAAGCGTCTATATGGAGGAAAGGGTTAAACTGTGTTTTATGGTTTCAAAGCAGACACTTCTAAACATCATCTTATCAGGTTGAAGGTTAATTAACCCTCCCTTTCCCCACATACAACGAATCTACAGCAGACGACTTCGAAAACATATTGGCATAAATGTTAAAAAATCTCCAGAAATAAGGGTTTATTTATTATTAAATAGTGTTGAAAATATTGTGGCAAAAGGAGAAATTGCTCCTTATGAGCAGTTTCTACTTTTGCCACACTGTTTTCCGATGTTGTCTGCAGCAGAGGTGTCAAAATGAGGGACAGGGTTTACCCTTTCCCTCATACAACAATTCTGCCGACTTTGAACATATTTTGTCATAAAATGGAATATCTCTTTAATTGAATGGATAACCTTAGCTATGAATAAAAGTGGAAAACATTGTGGCAAAAGGAGAAATTGCTCTTCTTTTGTCGCTATGTTTTCAAAAAGCTGTCTGCTGTAGAGGCGTCAGAAAGCGTCTATATGAGGGAAAGGGTTAATGACTTGATTATCAGATTGGGTAATACTGGATAACAACTGATATCTGCCAGAACAAATGTCAAATGTTTGATGTCCAGCTTTTCTGATGTAATAATTAGTTTGTTTCATCCCTTTCCCACATACAACAAATGTTGCAGCTTAAAATAACTTTAACCCTTTCCCTCATATGACAATTCTGCAGCAGACGACATTGAACGTATTTTGTCAAAACATAGAAAATCTCCATAATTGAATGGATAACCTATGACAAAAAGTGGAAAACATTGTGGCAAAAGGAGAAATTGCACGTTTTGTGCAATTTCTTCTTTTGTCACTATGTTTTCTAAAAGCTGTCTGCTGCAGAGGCGTCAGAAAGCGTCTACATGAGGGAAAGGGTTAAAAATAAATATTGATTGATTGTGTTTGGTGTTAAAAATGAATATTGATTGTTTGTTTGGTGTTAAAAATAAATATTGATTGATTGTGTTTGGTGTTAAAAATGAATATTGATTGTTTGTTTGGTGTTAAAAATAAATATTGATTGTTTGTTTGGTGTTTTACGCCACTTTCACTAATTTTTCTGTTATATCACGGTGTTTCCTGGGTAAGTCAATTACCAGTACTACTGGTCCATTTATCCTGACACCAGCCGGTCAGTCGTAATTCTAACCCTGCAACCTAGAGTGCCACGGACTCTGGGCAGCCATTACTACCATTGTTAATGTAAGCAAAAATATGGAAAATTATTTTGAATACATCATTATGAGCATGTTCTTTCTTCTTTTGCGACAATGTTTTCAAAGTAATTTAATGCAGATGTGTCTGCATGTGGGAAAGAGTAAAAGAAAAACCCAATATAAACAGTTATACTTTAAGGTGTGATTCACAATCACATGGGTAAATCATTACTTGTTATACCAGCTTTAGGTTAAGTAGCCAGCCCTTTTCCTGATAAAGACTTGACATCTGTAGCACTATACATTTGCCAGCTTTTGAAAACATTGTGGAAAATGGAAAACTGCCCGAAACAAAAAAAATCCATGCTTTCCCACAATGTTTGCAATTCCATATTGTAGCCATAGTTTCAATTTTCCTGATGTAAAATTTGTCTTTTACTGTATTTAAAGCAAAGGAAATTTAAAATATAATGAGAATGTAGATAAAATCATAAATTATTGAAAGGTTGGATTAGAAAAATAGAGTTGACTTGGATATATTACTCAAATAAAAGTCAAGTCTCTCTCTTCCACAATATTTCGAAATCATACACTACAAAGTTGTAAATTATCAAACATTATGAGTGAAGGGATTAAAATATTACAACTATAATCTATCTATCTATGCATCTAGCTGTATAAGATAAAACTTGTGATAAAGGGAGATAATTTTATAAGATTATGTAGATAAGAAGGGAGATAACTGTACTTACTACAATTTAACCTGTTACCCATTTATTTAAATACTCATGAATATTTGATTCTTTTATTTTAAAGATGATAGGAAACATTTTTCTCCACAACACTATTTGAAAATATACAAAATAACAGTAAATCATCATCAAAATTAAATAAACCCTTTTCCCTGTTGCAAAATGTTTCAAAAGTCAACTACTGTAGATGCATCAAAATATGTTTGCATGGGGAAAAGGGTTTAACCCTTTCCCTCATACGGCAATTCTGCAGCAGACGACTTTGAACGTATTTTGTCAAACAATAGAAAATCTCCATAAATGAATGGATAACCAATGACAAAAAGTGGAAAACATTGTGGCAAAAGGAGAAATTGCATGTTTTCAAAAAGCCGTCTGCTGCAGATGCGTTAGAATGCGTCTGCAGGTGGGAAAGGGTTAACCTACTAAATTGCATATTGCGTCAGCATGTGGGAAAGAGCAAAAATCTTGACAAAAAAGCCTAAAATGGTCTTTTTCCTGAATGTTCTCATATATCTTACAAGAAATTAGCCATATGTTGCCAATCATCATCAAGTAATCCTTTCCCTCATTCAGGCACTTTCTGACGCCTCTGAAGCAGACGACTTTTGAAAAACATCATGGCAAAAGAAGAATTTGCTCATGATGAGCAATTTCTCCCTTAGCCACAATGTTTTCATTTTTTTTCAGCAATCATACCTAAAATAATAGAGATTTTCCATATTTTTGAGTAGACATTTTTAAAGTCTGCCAATCAGACAGAATATGTGTTGTATGTGGGAAAGGGTTAAGCCTTAGAGTACCTACAAAATATATGTTTAAGTACAGAAATAAAGATTTTGTCAACTTAATCTCTCCTTATGGAGGAATCCAGGGATATGAAGAGACTATTTCACTGTTCCTAACTACCTTATGTGAAATGCGACATTTCCTGTCTGACCACTTCACAAACTGAAGCCTTTTTCTCCTCTGTATGAAATGTCAGCTACTTTAACACTTTCCAACATCAAACAAATCTGCAGCAGAGTTATCTGAAAATATCTACTTAACCCTTTCCCTCATACCACAATTCTGCAGCAGACGACTTTGAAACGTATTTTGTCAAAACATAGAAAATCTCTATAATTGAATGGATATCCTATGACAAAAAGTGGAAAACATTGTGGCAAAAGGAGAAATTGCACGTTTTGTGCAATTTCTCCTTTTGTCACTATGTTTTCAAAAAGCCATCTGCTGCAGAGGTGTCAGAAAGCGTCTATATGAGGGAAAGGGTTAAAAGATAGTCAGTTGGACATAAAGCATACATCATACTATTTTTCTTATTTCCGTAGCAATTTGATATGGTAACTGATATGAATACATTAAAAAAATCCTATAACCGCCTTTTATCTTTTAGATTAAGTCCCTTGATTTACTGTGGTGTAGACATGATCTTTTGTATTTTTATGAATAACTCATAATGTGAAGCTGTAGATTTACCCTTTCTGACAGCAAAAGGAGAAATTGCTAAAGGTGACCAATTTCTCCATTTGGCACAAGATGGTTTGGGCCAATACTGTAGAAAGAAATACCATCAAATTCATTCTTAACCCTTTCTCTCATACAACAAAAAAAATCTCTATAAATTGAATGGATAACCTATGACTAAAACTGGAAAACATTGTGGCAGATCTAGAAATTGCTTGTTTTGAGCGATGTCTTCTTTTGTCACTATGTTTTCAAAAAGCTGTCTGCTGCAGAGGTATATGAGTGAAAGGGTTAACTCTCTTCCTTGATAGTGACACATTGTAATGCCTTGGCAGTTGTCACCGCCGCAAGGATTGCTTACATAACAAAATTATGGCTATATAAAATAAGATAATGGCAAATTGGGACTTCATTAGGATGTCTTAAATTTTTAGAATGTGAAAAAAAGGTAGCTTGAAAAGGAGTCATTACTTTTTTTAAACCCTTTCACACATACCAAAACAATTCAAGTTTAATGAAGTAGAGATGCAATTCTTTTTGGAAAAGTTGTCCATATACTACCATTGCATCCATAACTGGGGAACTGGGTTAAAGTTGTCCATTGCATCCATTAACTGGGAAAGGATTAAAGTTGTCTACACATTTCTACCATTGCATCCCTATAACTGGGAAAGGGTTAAAGTTGTCTATATATATACTACCAATGCATCTCCGTAACTGGGAAAGGGTTAAAGTCTTCTTCTGCTGAGGCATCAAAATTAATTTAATTCAGAGATATAAACTTAAAGCTAACATGAGTCATTAAAATGTATCATTCAAAGGAAGATGGGACCCAGGTATTTAAAATACAAGGATATCCGGGCCATACTACACCTGTTTTTCCGGTCTGTAGCCATTCAAACCTTTCCCACATACAACAAATCTGCAGCAGACGACTTTGAAAACATCTTGACAAAAACACAGAATATATCTTATAAATGAATTAAGGTATAATTACTGACAAAAGTTGAAAACTCGTCTGCTGCAGAATTGTCGTATGAGGGAAAGGGTTAAAGAAAGAAAAATCAGCAGACACAGAATTTCTAAAGTTTAAAGATCTGGACAGGAAGGGTATCAGAAAGCCCCTTTGGCTTATCAGACATAGATAATAGGCCATTTGCATGATTTACTTAGTTAACCCTTTCACTCATACGACAATTCTGCAGCAGACGACTTTGAAAGTATTTTGTCAAAAAATAGAAAATCTCCATAACTGAATGGATAACCTATGACTAAAAGTGGAAAACATTGTGGCAAAAGGAGAAATTGCACGTTTTGTGCAATTTCTTCTTTTGTCACCATGTTTTCAAAAAGCCGTCTGCTGCAGAGGCGTCAGAAAGCGTCTATATGAGGGAAAGGGTTAAGCCCATGACATAAATGTTATGCTATTTACATACTCTCTCAAACCTAAAAATATCCAAGGAAAAAAATGACTGATTGTAGAGTTTCAAAAGACAAGCTTATCCCCTTCCAATAATTATGCAAATGCATTTGGACACATTTGCTGCAAATAACTTTTTAAAACAGTGTGGGGAAAAGGAGATGATGTTCATTAACCTTCAATGTTTTCAAAAGTTCTTTTTTATTCAGACAGACTTTGTTGATGTAATTAGTACACCACCTGCCTTGTGAGTGGGGAGACCAGAGTTATGGCCCCTGTTGAGATTTATCAAAGCCATTAAAACTTGAAGTAGTGTCACTCCCTTACTTGGTGCTCCAAAGATTGTGGAAATTATCATTACAACTGATGTATGGATATCATCAGACTTGAAAGATTTATGATATAATTGAAAAACTGTTGATTGATTGCATGGGGTTAGAAACTCTTGTCAACAATGTTCAGTCATATATCACAGCAGTTCAACTACCCATGTGTTTTCTACTAGGTTTCTCACAGTAGTACTCCACATAACAATCTTTTCAAGCAACTCGGTATCCTACTGGATCCTTTTCCACATAGACTGTTAAATTGACTGTTAGGCAATTGATGGCGAACGAATGACGTGTGTTGGATTGGCTTTTGTCAACTATCAGAAAGAATTTTGGATAAGTTGGGGCTCAAACTAAAAATTCCTGGACTGACAGCCTGCGTCACTACCGACTGAGCTACCAGAGCTAGACTGGAAATACTGTTGAGAATAGCTTAATCCTTTCCCACCTGTAGACACATTTTGACACAAAAGCAGCAGATCAACGACCTTTGAAAAAATTGTGGCCAAAGGTGAAATTGCTCATGATGAGCAATTTCCCCTTTGGTCACAATCTTTTCAACTTTATTTAACAATAAGCCATCTTTTATTGAGTATTTTCAGGTTTTTGTCACCATGTTTTCAAAGTCGTCTGCTGCAGATTTGCTAAATGTGGGAAAGGGTTTAAACACCTTTTAAAACCCAGACATGTTAATTACAGAAAGGGATTATAGGGTTCAGTATATATAGCATCTCAAAGTATTTTTTAAAAGAACTCCTGTTTCTTATCAATCCTGGGTTATCTAGGAAATAGTGTAGTGCTAATTTGAGCTCATTTCCTGTTGAAGTTTAAGGGCTTATCAGTCATTTGAAGTACCTGTATCTCTACCTAGTCATCATTCTGACCAGCCCTCTCATGTACAAACTTTATGGTGAGGTAGTGCCATATGAAAATGGTTATCACCCAACTATAACCCTTTCCCACATCCTAAGTGTGGCCTCTGGTATGATGATAATAGAATAATATGCTTTCATAATCCTTTCCCATGCACTTACAACACATCTGTAAAAGAGGGTTTCAAAAGCATTCAGGCAAAAACGGAAATTCTCTATAATATTCATCGAAAAGAGTTAAAAACTGTAGAAAACTGTTTTCAGAAGTAAATAGTGTTCATTTATAATGTTCAATTGATACATTTGCCATATTTTTTTTAACAAACATCTGCTGCAGAGGCAACAATATGTGGGTAAGGGTTTTGTTCCTATATCATTTGCTTCTATCAAAAGAGGAATCAAAGACTTCTTGGTGATTTTATGCATGACACTGCTTAACCCTTTCCCACATACAACAAATCTGCAGCCGACGACTTTGAAATGATCTAGGCAAAGCTATGGGAAATCTATAGAAATGAAAATATAATAACTGAAATAGTTGAACACATTGTGGCAAACGGAGATATTGCCACAATGTTTTCAAAAGTCGTCTGCAGCAGATGTGTTGGAATGTGGCTGCAAGCAGGAAAGGTCTTCATTAATTAAGTGTACATTTAATGACCCAAAGAGCAGGCTGATAAAGAATTCAAGTAATTTGTCAGGTGGATATATATAATTAACAGGTACCTTTCCCACATGCATTTTGATGCGTCTGCAGAAATTTCTCCTTTTACCACAAATATTTTAACTCTTCCATGATTAAATTTTCTTTTTTCAGTTTTGAACTTTCCATATATTTTGCATTATAGGATTTGTTTAATTTTTGAACTCAACTGGTATCTTATTCAACCCTTTCCCACATACAACAAATCTGCAGCAGACAACTTTGAAAACATAATGTGGCAAAAACCTGTAAAATCTTCTTGAAAGAGCTTAATTGTTAAATAAAGTTGTAAACATTCTGGCCAAAGGAAAAATTGCTCCTTTTGAGCAATTTCTTCTTTTGTCACTCACAGTTTTCAAAAAGCCGTCTGCTGCAGAGGCGTCAGAAAGCGTCTATATGAGGGAAAGGGTTAATTAAGCCATTACTTCCATTTTTAAAAGTATATTAATGTTGAAAGACCTGAGGAATTGACAGTGGCTGCGTGTGAAGTCTGGTACATAGTAGGTTTGATCCCCAGGTCATGGAGATCATGATGGAGTTTCTTATCTGATATTTTTAGAATCATTTGCATTCAAAATATAAAAATCTATTGGGAAAATATTGTGATATCTGGAACATTTTTAAGTAAAACATTTGGTACAGATTAAAAAGAACATTGTAAGAAAAGGAGAAAGTGTGTGTTAAGAGTAATTTGAACCACATTGTTTTAAAGTGGCCGGCTAATGATACTTGTGATGTTTTGTTAGTACTTGTCTATCCAGGATCAATGATAAGTGTTGTATCCAGAGGTCCAGATAAGGAGGGGTATTCCGCTCTTTTCCCCACAATTTCTCTCTTATTATTAAAGCAAACCTTATGTTTTGGGTACTCAAAAGAATCCTTTTGAGTACCCACAACATAGGGTTCGAGGGTCAAATAAGCATTTTAGAACATGCAAAACGCCCCTTATCTAAAGCTCTGTAATATCACTGTGATATTTTACTGAAATATTGTTGATAATGACCTAAATACTTCAATCAACACAAATATAAGAGTTACTGATGTTATCTGGAGCTGAAACAATCACAGTCAATTAAACATTATTTTAGGGGAGAAGGGGCTCATAATGAAAACACACATACTCCACAAATCTAATCAGTTTTGGAGTAGTTTGTTCCCTAAGGGCCCATTACTGTCCACCATGACATTTGAAAATATTTGTCTCCACATGTAAAATGGCAGCCGTGACATATAGATAGGCAGAACAGATACCATACCATCATCCATTGGATCCTACAGGTTAACCCTTTCCCTCATACGACAATTCTGCAGCAGACGACTTTGAACATATTTTGTCAAAAAAATAGAAAATCTCTATAATTGAATGGATAACCTATGACTTAAAGTGGAAAACATTGTGGCAAAATGAGAAATTTATCATTTTGAGCAATTTCTTCTTTTGTCACTATGTTTTCAAAAAGCCGTCTGCTGCAGAGGCGTCAGAAAGTGTCTATATGAGGGAAAGGGTTAACCCCTTCCCAACATATAACAAAACTCAGGCAGATGACTTTAAAATTATTTCAGAAAAAATAGTAAATGCCTCTTCAACTAATAGTTTAATTGTTGAATAGAAAACATGTGGCAAGAGGAGATTTAATTGCTCACTTTGAGCAATTTCTTCTTTTGTCACAATGTCTCTAAATGTCATCAGAAAGCCTTTTTAGGTGGGAAGGGGTTCCTTTTCAACGGCTTACTGAAAACATGGCGACAAAAGAAGAAATTGCTCAAAACAAGCAATTTCCTAAATTTGTCACCATGTTTTCAACTCAATTCAATTATTGTACTTTCATTTAAAGCGAGTTCCCAAAAGTTTTCAGGTACGTTTTCAAGGTCGTCTGCTGCAGAGTTGTTTTTTTGGTGGGAAAGGGTTAATGGAGGCAAATTACTTAAGTAACCATTTACCAGGCTATGGGATGTTTTTAGAAATATTTTGCTTTGAAAAAAAAAAAGGATCTATCAGAAAGGAATTGTGATATCTGGAACCTTTTAAGTATGCATTTGAGACAGAATAAAAGAAACATTATAGAAAAAAATAAAAAAAATATGCTTGTTCAACTCTCTCCTACATACAATAAATTTGCAGCAGACGCCTTTGAAATGATCAAGCCCAAAATATAGAAAATCTCTTAAAATAATAGTATTATTATTGAATCGAGTTAAAATCATTATGAGCAATTTCTCCTTTCGCGACAATGTTTTCAAAAGTCGTCTGCTGCAGAGGCATTACAGAAAGCGTCTGTATGTGGGAAAGGGTTAAGAGCAAATTCTCCCTTTTCCATGATGTATTCACGTTGTCTGCTGTATTTGTGTCAAATGTCATCTATATATATATTATGATATAGGTAAAGGGAGTTAAGTCTGTAAAATGTCCTTTGGTTAGTTGCAGACAGTAGATAAAATCTCTGCATGTAAAAATATTTTTTCTTCATAATTAATATGGCAGACATGACATATGTAGTAGATTGACTGGTAAGATAGCTTTCTGCAACACGCATCGAGATATTTTGTCCACATTTTTGCCTACATATTTTCAAAGTCACTTGCAAATTTGTTGTATGTGGCAAAGGGTTAGGCAGATATACCAGGATAGAGTGAAGAGTCTGTCATATTGCTGGATGCAATGAGGTACAATGGTCCATTTCCTTGTTGCTTATGTTCCCTACTTAACTAAGTATTTAATCATCTTCAGATATTGACAATATGTCATTGTAGCTTGGCCAAAAGAAGGAGTTGTAAAAGGATGTTGCTTTGTAAGCCACTGGACAAAATAAGGGGCCCCTTTCATCCCAAAAGGGATTAATTTATGTATGCACTTGCTTGTATGTTTAAATAAGGGTCAACCACATTCTGGAAAGGGGCTACATACTTATGATAATTTGATGGTATTTGTATTGATCAGGGGGATTACAATATTATTAAACCCATTATGTCATAGATTCTGATTTAGTGTGTCTTACAAATTGGTTGTAACTACATAATTTTATAAGATGTAGTTACATTTATTTTGCATGAAACTATTGGCATTGTAGGGATGAAAAGATAAAGGGAAAACAAGAAAAGAGTGATGTGCAATATTTAGTTACAGATGATGCAATCTTATATATTATAAGGACTAAGACATCAGAGATTGTGATTTTAAATGGTTTTAATTCTTTCCAACAGAAATAATAAGCTTTAAACCATATTACAAATAACCTATGAGACTTCAAACAAAATTTGCATTTGCCATATAATATACCACTTAACCCTTTCCCTCATATAGACGCCTCTGCAGCAGACGATAACATCAAATTTGTCTGTTGTAGATTTATTGTCTGGAAAAGGGTTAAATTTGTTGTTATTGGTGCTCAATTCAAAACAAAAAATACATGCATTCTGAAGGTTTTTCATGTCTCAGGGCTTGAATATATATATTATTGTAAAAAAAGTAGCTGCTGACTTGTGATGAAGCTGTTATCAGCAGAAATTTACATATATATATTCTAGTGTTTTGAATAATATATCACCTTTTCTTACAATGTTTCCACAAGGTCATCTTCAGCAGATGTTATTATATATTTCAACAGGATATGTCCTAAAACTGATGTAGGATCTGGAAACAATAGACACACACACATACTGGTTAACCCTTTCCTCATACGACAATTCTGCAGCAGATAACTTTGAACATAATGTATAATGAATGGATAACCGATGACTAAAAGTGGAAAATATTGAGGCAAAAAGGAGAAATTGCTCTTCTTGAGCAATTTCTTCTTTTGTCACTGATTTTAAAAAGCCGTCTGCTGCAGAGGCTTCAGAAAGCGTCTATATGAGGGAAAGGGTTAGCACTTTCTCACAAGACTTTTGACGTAACTGATAGAGCAGATGACTCTAGAAAACAATGTGGCAACGGAAGAAATTGCTCAAAATGATTAATAATTTTTTGCCACAATGTTTTCAACTATTTTTTAATGATAATACTTTCAATTACTGATATTACTCACATTTTTGCAGATTTGTCTTATGTGGGAAAAGGTTTAGAGGAAGTCCTTAACGGAAAAGGACTTGGTTTGACGACTACTTACCAACCATAAATGATTGGTCCAAATTCAAAGACAGGAAATCACAAAGTTACACTGTATGGTATTAACCCTATCCCACACTCGAGCCAATTTTGATGCAATTATTCTTCAGCGGATAAGTTTTGGAAAAAATTATGGGAACAGGAGAAACTGCTTCTTTTGTCATGATGTTTTCAACTCTTTATCCATTAATAACTATACTTACAATTAACACAATATTTTCTTACTTTTTGCCAATGTGTTTTAATTATGTTGAAAATGTAAATATTCCTTTCTTATGTTTCCTTCATCCGCCGATGCAACTGTCTCTTTTGACAAAAAATATGCAGACAATATTGATGAGGAATTTGTATATTTTATACTTACTGGACTTGGTCAGCGTTCGGTCAGAGAAATGATAGCATACTATTTATCCTAAAAAATAAGATTGTAGGACATGACTGTATTTATACCAAGATCAGTATGCACCATCATTCTCCAGCTCTTGATCAGCAGCTCTCATTTTTCATCTTGGACAGACCTTTTAACCCTTTCCCCCATATAGACGCTTCCTGACGCATCTGCAGCAGACGGCTTTTTGAAAACATAGTGACAAAAGAAGAAATTGCACAAAACGTGCAATTTCTCCTTTTGCCACAATGTTTTCCACTTTTAGTCATAGGTTATCCATTCAATTATGGAGATTTTCTATGTTTTGACAAATTACGTTCAAAGTCGTCTGCTGCAGAATTGTCGTATGAGGGAAAGGGTTAAAATGAAGTGTTCAAACTATTTATCCCTTTCCAACAACAACAACAACACATAGACACATTTTGGTGTGTTTGTGGCAGACGACTTTGAAAAGCATTGTTAAAGTAAAGGAAAGATCGTATATAGTATATATCTTAATATAGTATAAGTAAGCAATTTCTCCATTTCCAACATATTTCTTTTACTCTATTCAAAATTAGTTTGGAATTTCCATAATTATCTCACAATCTTTTTCCAACTTCTCTGCTGAACGAAGATCTCGTTCATGCGGGAAAGTGAAAGAAGTTTCAAGTGTTTGTTGATCATGACATTATTGTCACTGATATAGTGGTATCCTGCTTAATACGTATACATGTTACACATTGTGACGTTGATTTAATTGCGAAATACTAGTTATAACAATCATTGTTGTTTTAAAATCAATTCTGGCTGCGCTACGTCACTGATAGGTGCAATCAACTTCTTCAGGTAAGTAATTTAATACTTATTTGTATTTCTGTTTCATCAACTAAGATAGCAAAAATGTTGAATCTGTAACCCTTTCCAGGGGCAGCAAAATCTTATTTTGACTTAATTGTCTGTTTTTGCAAAATCCTATTTTGCAGTTGTTCGTATGAATCCCTGCAAACTTTCACTGGTCCGTACAGGTTCTGGGACAAGCTGGGCAATACGGACAATCAATTTTGCCACCCTTGCTTTCCCACATTAGTTAAAATCTGCAACAAAAGATTGCGAAAACAGCTCGGCAAAAAATATGGAAAATCTCTAACAATTAATGTTTAATTATCAAATAGTGTTTAACCCTTTCCCTCATACGACAATTCTGCAGCAGACGACTTCAAACATATTTTGTCAAAATATGGAAAATCTCTATAACTGAATGGATAACCTATGACTAAAAGTGGAAAACATTGTGTCAAAAGGAGAAATTGCACGTTTTGTGCAATTTCTTCTTTTGTCACTATGTTTTCAAAAAGCCGTCTGCTGCAGAGGCGTCAGAAAGCGTCTATATGAGGGAAAGGGTTAAAACATTGTGGCACGAGTTACTAAGAATCGCTCAGAATGAGCCAATTCTCTCCTTTTGCCATAAAGTTTTCAATATTCATTTCAGTGGGAAAGGGTTTATATAGTTATGATGGCGAATATTTAGATGAAGTTAAAATCATCTCAACCCTTTCCCTCATATAGACGCTTTCTGACGCCTCTGCAGCAGACAGCTTTTTGAAAACCTAATGACAAAAGAAGAAATTGCTCAAAACAAGCAATTTCTCCTTTTGCCACAATGTTTTCCACTTTTAGTCATAGGTTATCCATTCAATTATAGAGATTTTCCATTTTTTGACAAAATATGTTCAAAGTCGTTTGCTGCAGAATTGTCGTATGAGGAAAAGGGTTAAAATTGCAGCCATGTAACAGGATAACTACCATTGGAAGGAATATGAATGGGATAAAATTATTTTGGTCAGATCTTAACCCTCTACTGCCTTGGTATATTCCGCCATGGGTGGAGGAGGTCGCGGGTCGATGCCTGTCTGGTTCATACTCCAGACTTTAAAAATGGTTGTAATCGATGGCTGCCCTCCTTGGCGCTCAGGGTTGCGGGTTACCATTATGACTGACAGGCTCAGTGTCAGGATAAATCGACCAGTAGTACTCTGGTAACTTACGCTGGAAACTCTGTGATATAACTGAAAATTTGTTGAAAGCGACGTTTAACACCAAACAATCAATCCTAACCCTTACTATTCTTATCTGGAGATCTGGGTGTCTATAAAGTATTTGGTCAGGATGAAGTGACCAACTTTCACTTTCATTTTCACAATGAATAATGTAATATCACATGTTTGTCATGTGTTTATTCTGATGTGGTTACCAGAATTGCCCCTTTCTCAACAGTTAGAGACTCTGATGCTATCTGTAACTGTATCCGAGTCTTCCGACTATACCCTTTCCCACATTTAGACGACTTTTTAAATCATTGTGGCAAAAGGAAAAATTGCTCATCAAGAACACTTTCTCAATTTGCCAAAAATATTTCAACTCTATTCAATAATCATGCTATCATTTGTAGGGAGATCCGTTGTATGTGAGAAAGGGTTGACCCTTTCCCAACTGCAGACACATTTTGACGCAGTAGCAACAGACGACTTTTGAAAACATTGTGACCAAAGGTGAAATTGCTTAATATGATGAGCAATTTCTCCTTTGGCCACAATGTTTGCAACTTTATTTTACAATTAATATTTAGCTATCTTTTATGGAGATTTTTTAGGTTTTTGTCACCATCTTTTCAAAGTTGTCTGCAGGAGAAATGTTGTTTGTGGGAAAGGGTTAAGGAAACGTCAATATGGAATATAAGTAGAGTCAATTTGAAGAGTATCTACATTAATTTTGTGAAATACAACTCAGAATTCGAAAATGAAAGAGCCTGACAAACCTTAGAAATAAATGCCCCATTGATTTAAGTCTGGATTTTTATTGCAATGATCATTTTGTAAAGTAAAATATACTTTTATCACGCCATTACATGGTGATCGATTTTATTTCTGTATTTTATGGCCTGTTCGCTTTGAAATAGTATAATTACAAGTGTAACTTCCTTATAATGTTTAATAACGTTCTGTGAGAGAACATTTAATTGTACCCGAATGACCAAGACAGTATAAGTAACTGTTGTTCTCATATAATAGTGAGTTACTTAACCCTTTCCCTCATATAGACGCTTTCTGACGCCTCTGCAGCAGACGGGGTTTTAAAAACATAGTGACAAAAGAAGAAATTGCACAAAACGTGCAATTTCTCCTTTTGCCACAATGTTTTCCACATTTAGTCATAGGTTATCCATTCAATTATGGAGATTTTCTATGATTTTCTATGTTTTGACAAAATACGTTCAAATCCGTCTGCTGCAGAATTGTCGTATGAGGGAAAGGGTTAAAGTGTCCCAGGAACAGGTAAAAAGTATTAACGCTTTCTACCTACAACAAATGTGCGGCAAACAAATTTAAAAGAATCTCTGGAAATGGAAAGTGTAGTTGAAATGATTGGTCATCATGAAAGTCGTCTGCTGCGTCATAATTTGTCTGCAAGTGAAAATGAGTTGATTTTGTAAGATTTTTTATTTTTTGGTGAAAAAATGGCTTTAACCCCCTTTCCCATAGATTACTTCTGATGTCTTGAAAATCTTGTGACAAAAGGAGAAATTGCTCAGACATCATGAGCAATTTCACCTTTTTCCATAATGTTTTCAACACCTTTCAATAATTATGCTTTCATATATTGAGATTTTCCATAAATCTTGGTAAGATGATTTCAGAGTCATCTGCTGCAGATTTTGTTTGTTTGTGAGAAACGGTTAATGGAAGAATCTGCATTCAATACAAACTGAAACCAAAACAATGCTTCGCATAAACCAAGTGAGTTTGGTTCAGTGTCTTTCTGAAAAAACTGACTTTGTTTCACTTGCAGGAAGTGGATAAAGTTTAGTGTCTTATAATTGAACACCTTTAAGGATTCAGGACAAGAGAAAGTTGATGCAACGCATCAATGTCGCCGGAAATCCAGGAAACGCCGTGATATTTATAACCGAAAAAATGTTGAAAGCGGAGTAAAACATCAAACTATCAAGTCTATTGATCTGAGTGAGTGAGCTGTTGTTTATGTTTCATACTTCATGAATATATGCAGGCCTGTTTGATCAATTAAAAAGCAAAAGTCATTATATAAATGCACCTTGGAATAATTTCTCCATGATAATTGTTTCCATTATAGAAAATGTGGATTTGATCTTTTCGTTTTCCTGTAGGGATTTATACTTTAAACCATTCGCAAGCTTGTTGGGCATTGATCAACAAATTGGTTTGTTACTTTTACAACTTAATCATTGATTCAATCCCTTCAATTAATGGTCAAAAAAGCAGTTCATTCAAGTTAAGGTCAATGAATTATTATGACCGGTGACCCTAAAAAGCAAATCTCCTGATAAAACATGACAGTATAGGAATCACTTAACCCTTTCCCTCATAGACGCTTTCTGCAGCAGACGGCTTTTTGAAAACATAGTGACAAAAGAAGAAATTGCTCAAAACAAGCAATTTCTCCTTTGGCCACAATGTTTTCTTTTAGTCATAGGTTGTCCATTCAATTATAGAGATTTTCCTTTTTTTGACAAAATATGTTCAAAGTCAACTGCTGCAGAACTGTTGTATGAGGGAAAGGGTTAACCCATACTCTCATTGAAAAAAATCTTCCGGATTTGAGGAAGTAATGGAAAATCTCATGATAAAAATTTAACCTTTTCCCACCTACGATAATTCTGCTGCAGACAATCTCAATAAATGAGGGTTTTACTATTAAATATAGAGTTGAAAACATAATGTGGCGAAAGGAGAACTTTCTTGTTTTGAGCAGTTTCTAC
>JASEVX010000015.1:13047894-13266879 GCA_031761405.1 Serripes groenlandicus
TCTGCTGCAGATCTTGTTTTTGGGAAAGGGCTAGTTAAAAATGTTTGATTTTTAATGTGTTATAAAGGCATTGTACAAATTGCTCATTTTCGCCATTTCCCACAATGTTTTCAAAAGTGGTCTGCTTAAAGCATCAAGAGTCAACTTAGAGTTCTTGGAAATGGTAAAGTTTCTGCAATCATGACCCTTTAAACAACACAGCTTTGAGCGTTGTACATGTTAATTGGTAACAGAAACAAGTTGTATAGCATTAATGCTGTAAGACCTCTAAACCCTTTGGTACAATATGAATGGCACAAAACGATGAAGCAGTAGTTCCCTGGATCTTAAGTCATATGTCTATCTTGTTTACTATCATTTGAGAAATAACTAATTCTGGTGTTGGGTCCATAATGGCTCTGACACCTGCATCAATTGACATGAGTAATTTTACAGTTTCGGTTCTATCCAACTTCACACACACACACACACACACACGCACCCACCGTTCCCATACAGGGTGAAGTCACATTAGTAATTATTGCCACATTCTACAGCCTGGCTTTATCAAGGTTACATACTTCAATCCCCCTTCATCATAAACTCTGGCAATTACACACAATTCCAGACAAGCAATATCCACGTTGAAATGATGTGATTTTCAGAGCTCTATGTTAAGGGGCGTTTCGCATGTAAAAATGATGTTCTAAAATCCTTATTTGACCCTTTAACCCTATGTTGTGTGTGCTCAAAAGAACGGTCTCTGAGTGAGTAGATTCTTTTGAGTAACAACAACAACGGGTTTGTAATAATGAGATAGAAATTGTTGGAAAAAGAGCTGAATACCCCTCCTTAATTATCTGTACCTCTGGATTTTTGTGTATGATAACCTGTATTTCTTTATGTAGGCTTGGTTCTCGCATGGGTTCTTATTTGAATTAAGTTGCAATTGGTAGATATTATCCCTTTCCCACACCAACAACAAGTCTGCAGCAGACGACTTTGAAAACATGGTGAGAAATTGAAATTGCTTGTTTTGAGCAATTTCTTCATTTGTCGCCATGTTTGCAAAGAAGCCATCTGCTGCAGAGGCATTAGAAAGCGTCTTTATGAGGGAAAGGGTTTAACACATTTCTCCTTCTGTCAAAAACCATTTTCAAACTTGATCAATAATTACCCTTTTCATTTACAGAGATTTCACATTATTTTACCAAGATGTTTTAAAAGTCGTCTGCTGCAGATTTCATCATTTGTTGTATGTGGGAAAGGGTTAAAACCCCTGAAAGCTTATTATATATACCCTGGCTAATTTTTGTCAGATGCTTCTATTCATTAAGACACACCTATCCAGGATGTAACCTCTCATTTGATAAAAACCTTTGGGCTTAGGGATTCTGAGAAACATGCTGCCAGTACTTTATACTTTCATATTTTTAATCCTTTTCACATACAGCAAATCTGTAGCAGACGACTTTGAAATGCCTTCTTAAAAACATGGAAAATCTCTATAAGTGTAGGTATAAAATACTGAAAAAGGTTGAAAACATTGTGACAAAAGGAGAAATTGCTCGTTTTGAGCAATTTCTCCTTTTGCCATGATCTTTTCAAAAGTTGTCTGCTGAAGATGTGTCAAATTGCATCTATAGGTGGGAAAAGGTTAAGGTGTGTCATATATATCTGCTTGAATGTTTGTGCATCCTTTCATGCAAGTGGTGGTAATTACCTTATTTAACCCTTCTCCCACCATACACAGAGGATTAGGATCATTCCTGACAACACTGCAGCAGACAGCTTTGAAATCATTTTTGAAAAATCAGATATTGCTCACTAATGAGCAATTCCTCCTTTGCCACAATATTTCCAAATTGATTCATTAATTGTTGTTGTTTCCATAGTTTTGACAGACTATATATTTTCAAAGTCGGCTGCCGAAGATTTGTTGTATGTGGGAAAAAGGTATAACCCTTTTACAAGGAATCTGTTGGTATAATGTGAGAATAAGCTGTGAAATGGCGTAAATACCATTCCAAATAAATTATAAAATCTTATATAAGAGTTGTAAAATAGGAGATAGTGATTTAAATAGCTCTCCAAATATATTATATAATCTTATATAAGAGTTGTAAAGTAGGAGATGGTGATTTAAGTAAACACCACCCCACACACATTTAGTCATTGTGAAATATATGAACGGCCAGCAAGACTGTGGCCTTGGGTAATTAAGTAAGGAGTAAACAGGCACTTACCAAACAATAGGCTCTCTTCTCTAGCACTACTAAGGTCAATCGAGGGGTTGTGAGTACGAACCCAGCTCGGCCAACATTCTTTCCGATGTTTAACAAAAGTCACTGTGACAACAGTCATTCGTCTCCCACCAATGCGCTAACAGCAGCCAGTTATCTTGGAAAGTATGTTGTGTGAAGTACTGGTGTGAGAAAGCCAGGAAACATATGAGTAGATGAAACTGGCTGCTGTGATATGACTGAACAGTTGTTGAAAATTGCGTTATACCCCAATTAATTGACCTACAATATAGGGTTTTGAGTTTAATTGAGGATCTTTGAACATGAATACACCTGTTATTCAAACCTCTGATTGAGTGGACAGTAATTGTTGTCTTATTGTAAATTAGAATTTTGGGTGTAACCATTATGAATAGCCTCCTTCATTCAGATTATATCCACTCAAAAAAAAAAAAAAAACACACTTTCCTCTGATTAACCCTTGCCCTCATATGACAATTCTGCAGCAGACGACTTTGAACGTATTTGTTAAAACATAGAAAATCTCCATAAATTGAATGGATAACCTATGACAAAAAGTGGAAAACATTGTGCAAAAGGAGAAATTGCACGTTTTGTGCAATTTCTTCTTTGTCACTATGTTTTCAAAAAGCCGTCTGCTGCAGATTAAGTATACCTTTCCACACCCAGCAGATAACTTGAACCCTTTCCCTCATATAGACGCTTTCTGACGCCTCTGCAGCAGACGGCTTTTTGAAACAAAGTGACAAAAGAAGAAATTGCACAAAACGTGCAATTTCTCCTTTTGCCACAATGTTTTCCACCTTTAGTCATAGGTTATCGATTCAATTATAGAGATTTTCTATCTTTTGACAAATATGTTCCAAGTCGTCTGCTGCAGAATTGTCGTATGAGGGAAATTTCTCGTCAAATGGAAGTATTAAACGTTGGCAAAAGGGGGGGTGGGGGGGGAATCATTATGACAATGACTCCTTTTGCCACAATACTTCTGCAGATGTAATTAAAATGGGTTTGCATGTGGGAGTTGGTCTCTGTGTGCTGTGGGAGTATTATAACCAAGTAAAAACAGAATAATGGATTTGGTCTGCTGCAGATTTGTAGTATATGGGAAAGGGTTCAATAAGATACATGATGTTATATACTAGCCTCTGACCCTGTCTGAACAGTCTTCAACGAAACCAAACACAATCTGAGACAACCATTATTTATATCATCAACAGTTATTAAGGATTCAATTGTTGACAACAGAGCTATAATATTGTAACTGTCTATTAATATTAATTAAACCATGCATTTTAAATATCAAGGTCGCTTTGATACCGACTTCAGCCGGGAACAGTCTGTGTTTACCCATACCGTCATACGGCAAATCAATAACTTTGGAAACATAATATTCATACATGTAATTAAAAATATAAAAATGAATAAGGGAATAAAGAAGTTGAAAACATGCTGGCAAAAGGAGAAATTGTTTTCGAAAACCGTCTTCTGCAGATGCATGATAATGCATTTTTAAATGGAAAATGGTTAAATTAGCTCAAGGCAGAATCAAATAAGATCGTGAAATGGAAACTGTTGAATGACATTCCAAAAAGAGATCCTAGCAAGAGGGTAAAGAAAGTCCTTGGCACAGACATGCTTTGTGATTGACTCGATCCTGAAGGGGTTAAACCCCAATATCAATATTGGGTGTAAATCCAGTTTGTACTTTTAATGTTTTGTATTGGGATCAATTCTCCATTTCTTCAACAAGTCGCAATCTTTAATCAATCCTTTAACCCTTTCCCACATACGACAATTTTGCAGCAGACGACTTTGAACATATCGTCAAAAAGTAGAAAATCTCTATAATTGAATGGATAACCTATTATTAAAAGTGGAAAACATTGTGGCAAAAGGAGAAATTTCTTCTTTTGTCACTATGTTTTCAAAAAGCTGTCTGCTGCAGAGGCATCAGAATGCGTCTATATGTTAAGGGTTAATCAATCCTTCCCTCATGTTGACATTTTTGGATCGCTCAATATCCCTGCTGCCCTGGTAGGGCGACACATGATAGGGATCACTTATTCCGTTGTCAGTGTCTGTCCGTCTGTCAAGGCAAGGAGGGAGACATTATGTAAAAATAGAGAGTCTCTTACATATATCCTACATCAAATCATGGTCATCAATGTAATTGACTTTCAGAATATGTAGTGTCCCGGTACCCATAAAAATATACATCAGTATTAAACAATTTTATTGGAAAACAGGCAAAATAATAGACAACAGAAAAAGATTGATGTTTGAATGAAATGTATGGTTTGGAAAGGAAATATGAATGTTTTAATTGTTTTTTACATAATAATGTAAACAACATATAAATGACAATGAAACTCGGTCTCACCAATGCTCCAGTAAACAGAAAGGGTTTGATATCAGTTGGGATAAATCCTCTTCCATTTATGTTTGGGATAAATGGTTCTTATTGATTGATATGCATAACAGTGTGCCACGTCAAGCAAAAACGTAGTCTCAATCTGGGTTCCTCTATCCCTTTCCCACATGTAGAAACATTTGGACGTCCCACTAGCAGACGACTTTTGAAAACACTGTGATTTCAACTTAAAAGTTAAATTTTAATTTACATAGATTTTCTGTTTTTTGCCTTTATTTTGTCAAAGGGATCTGCTGCAGATTTGTTTTAAAAGCAGAGGAGACTTGAGATGTGTACACTTACAATTTTGTCAACAACTTCACTGTAATGCACAGATGTTGTTGAGGCTTTAATGTAGCCTACTAAGGCCTAGCGCTGGGCCTAATCGCTCTGGCTGAGGAGTAAGAAGTGTAGCCCTACTGGAACTACTGATGCACCGTTTGATGATTGGAGAAAGGTTCCGGTCACTCTTTTGTCTGACGATCGAGGCTCAGCTGTTGTTTGTAGAGATTTTGGAAAACTGATATTCTATTTTTCTCCTCTTTTTACAGCTAGGAGCTCGGGATAAGGGGGGAATATTTCAATAACTAGATCCTTTATTAATGCTTTGTCTTATCTTTAGAGTGTACATAATCGTAGTATTATTGAGCTGTGATTTGTAAGAACATGTACCTACAACAAAGACATTGTGGATGAACTCTGTTACATTGTCGAAAAAAAAATTTTTTGCACAGGCTGCTACAAATTGTTGAACAGATTTTGCCATACTTAGTTTCGTGATTTTGAAAGTGAGACATGATCTTGTAAGTGAGACGGTAATCTGAGACACGTCAGGCTTTTACAGTTGGACAATGTATTTTAGACCATTATTCTAGATTGTGTTACCAGCTCTGTTCAAATTGATACCTTGGGATTGTTCGATTAACAGTTTTATCCTGCATTGTTAGATCTTTTAAACCCCTTAGCCCTTTCCCTCGTGCAGCAAATCTGTAGCTGCTGAGACATATCTGCAATGTACATATGTAATATAAGTCCTGCTTTAGATTCAAGTGTTTTATCATTTCTGCTGAGCTAGAGAGCAAGGGATAAGAACCAGAAAAATAATCAAGCAGATAAAAGTTAATCTGGTATTAAGTTATTTTTACTTATCCCTCTCCCTTCTTTACCTTTTACTCTAAATTTCGTCACTTTTGATGAATTTAACATATATGTCATTTAGAAACAATGCTGTCTAGATAGTCTCTAAGGGAGAACACTTAACAATGAACAATCTCTCCTTTTCCCAATAACGTTTCCTTTTTTCCCCCTCTTCTCATACAAAATTCTCAAAAGCGCACCTGTTAGTCATGTAAAAGTTGAATTGTCTATGAAGGAAAAGGGAATAATTGTTATAATGATTACTGCACAGTCAATTAAAATTGAATAATTCAATGTGAACACTTGATGGAGATGATAGCAGCACATGTCATTGTCATGTTACCCACTGCAATTGAAATACCAATGCCAATCCCTTCTTATAATACCTGCAATTTTTCACGACATTCTTAATAATGCAGCGGTTAAAAAACCCCACATCTTCAACACCTCAGAAATTTGATAAATTCCATCCTTTTGTCACATAGTTTAAGATGCATCAAAATGTGTCTAAAGGAGGAAAAGGGTTATTTTGAAGGAGACAACCATATAAATATTTTATCAGGTAAATGGTTTATTCACCTCTATAACTTCATAAATGACATATGAATATGTATATACCATTTCCCACATACAGACGATCTTTAACTCCTTAATTTGCAGCAGAAGACTTTTAAAATTGTCGTTGGCAAAAGAGGAAATTGCTCATAATGAGCAATTTCTCCTTTAGCCACAATGTTTTCAATAGTAAGGTTCTCATTTATGGATAAGTTCCATGTTTTTGCCAATGCAATAACTCTAACAGACAGTGTACATGTCAAATTTGTAACCAATGTTGAGGCTCTTTACAAGATTGTGCAAGTCACACGTCTACCAAAATCTCCGCACGTCCACTTCTCCTTGAAAGTATTGGGACCCACTTAATGTTTGGTGCACAAGGGGGCTGTAAGATAGCTTATATAAATTCCCGGACATAAACCTGAGATAAGCCCTAAAACACTTATCTTAAGCGACCACAACAGTTTGAAGTAACAATGGCCTTTCCTAAACCAAAGTTATTGGTTTAGGTTAATCCAAAACTAAAGTTGTTGAAGAGACGTATTTAAACCTTTTCTTAATATAGCCACTTTCTGACACCTCTGCAGCAGACGGCTTGTTGAAAACATGGTGACAAAAGAAGAAATTGCTCTAAACGAGAAATTTCTCAAATTTCTCCTCTTGCCACAATGTTTTCAAATCTTTTCAATAATGATTTATAGAGATTTTCTACATGCTTGCATGTGTACATGTTTTCAAAGTCGTCTGCTGCAGATTTAAAGTAAGTGGGAATTTTTAGGGTTAATAGAATGACTTAAATGGTACCTTAACCCTTTCCCTCATATAGACGCTTTCTGACGCCTCTGCAGCAGACGGCTTTTTGAAAACATAGTGACAAAAGAAGAAATTGCACAAAACGTGCAATTTCTCCTTTTGCCACAATGTTTTCCACTGTTTGTCATAGGTTATCCATTCAACTATGGAGATTTTCTATGTTTTGACAAAATACGTTTTAAGTCGTCTGCTGCAGAATTGTTGTATGAGGGAAAGGGTTAACCTTTTACCACATTCAGAACCGTGTTGATGCTAAGCCTTCGGGTACTTAACATAGAGATGAGATATAATGACCAGTAAAGCCCCATATATGGATATATATAAGGAGGAGTAAACTGGTCTTTTCCCAACACTATCTAAGATCTCAACTGAACTCTTAAGATGTGGGTATTCAAAATAATCGTCTCACTAAACTATTATTTTGAGTACCCACGATATAGGTTTAAGGGTCATATAAGGATTTTGGGGTGTGAAATACTCTTCGTATAAATACAATCTGTTTAATATAACCCTTTCCCTCGTACGACATTTCTGAAGCAGACGACCTTAATCATATTTTGTCAAAAAATAGAAAATCTCTATAATTGAATGGATAACCTATGACAAAAAGTGAAAAACATTGTGGCAAAAGGAGAAATTGCACGTTCTGTGCAATTTCTTCTTTTGTCACTATGTTTTCAAAAAGCCACCTGCTGCAGAGGCATCAGAAAGCGTCTATATGAGGGAAAGGGTTAAATGCCTTAACCAATTCAAAACAAGTTAATGTAGCAATCCATCAAACATTTGTCAAAATATGTCCATTTAGATCAGGACAAGTTCAAATGTTTTCATTTCATTTAAAAAACCCTTCCAATAAAATATGTACTGGGATTTGACAATTTGACAGTAACTGTTGAAAGTTAAGTACTAGAGAGTTCTATCTATCTACATGGTATAGCCATTTACTACACTTACACACCCAAATCTAAGCATTAACTCTATACTCCGACTATAACCCCTTTCCCATAATGGGAACTCTATAGCCATTTACTACATTTACACATCAAATCTAAGCATTAACTACTGGATACTCTGACTACAACTCCTTTCCCATATGGGAACCTGGGGAGTTATTTATGATTATTTATCAGGGACCAATGTCACCGATAATGATAACTCTTTCCAATCAACGGACACATTTTGGAGCATCTGCAGCAAACAACTTTCAACACCACTATTGAGTCTGTATGTAAAAAAAGGTTAAAATCTTTATATAAGTACAATGGATCATTTTTCCGTCTCTCCTTTCTTTGTAAATTGTAATTGGTCAATTTAATCACTCGGTTATGGACTCTTTACCAATTTCGGACACAATTTGACACATCAGCAGCAGATGACTATTGATAATATTGTGGGTAACGGAGAAATTTCTCTTAACAAGCAACTTTTTACAATGTTTCCAAGTCTATTCAATATTGATATCTTCATTTATAGATATTTTTCCACATTTCTGGCTAGATGGTTTCACACTAACCCACTGCAGATTTGCTGTATGTGGGAAAGGATTATAAAAGGAAAGCAATTACAATATACAATCATGTACATTATACAACAAAAAAATAATTAAAAAGTTTAGATTCACAGATCAAAAAAGTGCTTATGTAGTCTGATCTTGTATATCATACCAATGGCAAGTTCTTTTTCACATCATTTCAAACGGAGCTCTAATAAGTGGCATAGTTCATGTTCTTAATTCCTTATTCCACCTCAAAACCCTATGTTGTGGGTACTCAAAAGAATTGTCCACAACATGACCATTCTTTCAAGAGCCCACAATAGGGTTTTATTGAGTAATAAGAGAAATATAATACGATAAAGATCAATTTACTCCTCCATGTCTAGGCTTCTAGTACAAGACAGGACAAGGGTCTGTCTGATTGCAGTCCAAGATGGTTGTAAAACCCTAGGGCAATGAAATAAATAGTGGACACATAGCCTGAACGATGTAATTAACTTATCTGATCTGAAAATGTCCAGTCTACTTTGACCCTTTGGTCAGTCACCATTCTAACAATAGACACTGGACTGGGTCGGGGTTGTCTACAGATAAGGGGCGGAATGCATGTTTGTTCATCGTGTTATGACGACAACATCCTATCTTTGTCTAAGACTTTTTCTAAGTTTTGAGTGAATAAATAGAGATTCTTTGTAGAAAATGCCGTTTTACTCCCTCTTTACTGGACTTCTGGGTGGTTCATATGATGGGAACAAACCAACCACTGCTTGCTTCATAACTATTGCCAACAGACATACAGGTTTTACAGGTCTTTACTCCAGCTCTCTTTTATAATTCAACCATAGGTTGTAGTTAATTGTCAAATTGTTAAATTTTCTCTACTTCATGCAAGCAATATTTATGCTTAAACCTTTCCCCTACATACAACAAATCACCAGCAGACGACTTTGAACACATAAGGTAAAATTATGAAAAATCTTAACATATAAAAGTTTAATTATTGGTTAAGCTAAAAAAATATTGTGGCGAAGGTCGTCTGCCGCAGAGGCATAAAAAAACATCTGTATGTGGGAAAGGGTTAAAGGAACTGATTGTTAAAACAAGCTCCCTTTGTCTGTTTTACCCTTTCACACTTACAACAAGTCTGTAGCAGACGACTTTGAAAACATGAAAATCTCCATAAAAGATAGCTTAATTGTTAAATAAAGTTGAAAACATTTGTGGCCAAAGGAGAAATTGCTCATTATGAGCAATTTCACCTTTGGCCACAATGTTTTCAAAAGTCGTCTGCTGCTATTGCGTAAAAATGCGTCTGCATATGGGAAAGGGTTAACTAGCTTTCTAGTTTAGCTTTGGCCATGTGCCTGCATGTAGATTAGAATTTAAATGGATTCTGAAATTACCCATGAATGTATGGGTGAAGCAAAAACACAGGATGTGTAGAGAAGGTGAAGACATGTTGGGAGAATAGAGCCACTCACAATCTTAGGTTTTCATTATAAATTTCCCTCATCCCACATACAGACGCTTTCTGACGCCTCTACTTCTAAAACAATTGTGGCAAACGGAGAAAATGAGCCATTTCTTTATTCAATAGTTGTTCTTTATTTTTACACCTTGCAGTAAAACACCTTATATGATTAAAACTCTTTAATAATCAAATTTTTGACCACTCAAAATAAATACAATGTACAATGTACAACAGAAATTTATGTGCAGTCCATCTTTGTTTCGAAGAGATCAAGTTGTGATGAGAAGACGTTATATATTTAGTTTCCATAGTTTTGGCTTAATGTTCTTAAAGTTATCTGCTGCAGATTTGTTGTACCCACCATTTGTGGGAAAGTGTCAAAGGCATCGGCTGCAGAGGATTCAAAAGAAGTCTGTAAGAAGGATTATGAAAGGACTAAGATGGCAAAGCTTGTCTATAGAATGTCATAGCTATGAAAATTGCCCAGCTTTCCTCTTTATATTGAGAAAAAATGTTGTAGCAATGTCAGCTTAGAATAACTCAGGCATTATACAGAATGATACAAAGGAACAGCCAAATCATCCCAGGAAATGAAATACATCCCTTTATACTCAACATATTGAATACGGTATTGATACTGCTGTTAACAATAAATGTTCATACTTATGGCCAGAAACCTATTCTGCTTTACTGCAGTTGTGTTAACTATAAAGCAGTCAGTAAGGGATGCTATCCAAAATTATAATGTTTGACAAGTCACTTAGACTTAATGAAATTAGTGTTGGGGGACACAGGGATGATTTATTGTACCACCATTTTGAATGCTTCCAATTCATTGACTTCTGCAACAGGCATCTTCCTAAAATATTGGCATTGAGAAATAACTGCTTATCATTACCAAGACATCTTATTTTCCATCTCTGGCCAGCTTTCAAGTTAACCTAGGGCAGCAAACTTTTAATGAAATTTAAAACAACTTTTAGGAACATCGAAAATGGTAAAAAAAAATACAAGATACCATTTCGATTTGGACTAGACTCAGTTTTATGAGGTCAGAAGGGGAGTGAATTGATTAACTGGAGAAAACTGAATTGTATTTTGTCCTGAAGTACCCTTTCTGAGTTTCCATTCATCCATTCATCAGATTGCAGCTGTTGGGAACTGTATTCAATGATCTTTCCTTTCCTATGATAAACACACACTTACTAAGAGCAATTAAAACAAAGCCTTGCATATTTCGCTGGGGGTGGGTGGGGGAAATTGTTTTACTCTCACTATATTTTAATACATATGTTTTCACTGATCTGATGGGTGGTATGAGTGTATGCCTCTCATACCAAAGGCCCTTGGTTTGAAATTAGTACCTACTATTTATTTATTAAGATTAAAACAAGAAATATAAATATTTGTAATTTCATGTGTAATTGTCACAATACAATTAATTATTACACTTTCCCTGATGCAGATGAAGCTAAACACCAATCCTATGCTGAAGACAGCTTTTGAATACATTGTCTTAGTAGTTCATGAGCAATGTATCACAATGTTTCCAATAACTTTGCCCGCCTTGTTGTGAATATGTGACTCAAAAACAGTTTATGGGCATTCCTATAACATAATGGAAGTCATTTTCATCAGTTTAAGAATGTTGATGGTTTGTGCATTAATCCTTTCCCATTTGACAATTCTGCAGCTTCGACGACTTCGAAAACATCTTAGAAATAAATAGGAAAGCTCTTCAAAAATGAAGATATGATTATTGGATTGAGTTGAAAACATTGTAGCAAAACGAGAAATTGCTCTTAGTTAGCAATTTGTTTTAGTAATCTACTAAAAATGTTTCATTATAATTATGTCTGCATGTGGCAAAGGGTTAAATTATAGGGGCTTATAGTGTAATTTCAAATACTGTATATTATGTCCGTTTTTACCATAAATAATACTGTATATATATGTCATGCAAGATACAGATATAAATTATCATGATAAACAGTATTTAGGTTAGTTTTACACTCACCTGCATTGTTTAGCAAAGTGGCCATAATGCTTTGACAATTTTCATCAATTATCAGAACAATGGATCAATTGATCGACAGAAAACTGTTCCTGATCACCTTTTACCCCCAATAGGCTAGTTATTATTATCAATCTATAAAAAAACAACTTGGTTTACATTAATAATTCTTTTATATAACCCTTTACTTTTTTTACCCTTAAACTGCTATATTTATCCTCTCTTTTTTGGGAGGAGGGGGACAGGGGATGTCTTACCAATTCAGTCATTTATTCCAGATTTAGGTGGCTGTCTCATTTTGTCCACAACTTGTTTAACGCTGTAACACATGCATATGCTCTTTTGACTTATTTGCAGCAGAATAGATGACTTTTGAAAGCATCATGTGGCATCTGTATAGAAAGATATTCATTCCGATTTACTTTTCATTGCTGCAAACATATAGTATGGCTGATTTGTTAAGCTAATAGATCATTCCGATAACTATCAAACCAACAACCTCTATGTTGGGTAAAGTTGAATACAGGGCCTAACTGGGTGCAGATCGAGTATGTATACACTGTCACAGGTGAGGTATTGGGTCCGGGCATATTCAGAAGCGAAATTTTAAAATACCACATTGCAGATTATGGTGAATGTAAGTGAACTCTTTGGTAATTCCTTAAACACAAACTAGTTGTATCCAAATGCAGATTTATTGACATTTTTCAGATGAAAAATAGTGCTTGATAAATATGTGAGTAGAATTACAGTTAATGACCATTAGAAAATGTGTATGGTATAAGTATAAAGGGACATAACTCAAGTGTGTGTTCAAATGTAATTGAAAAAAAAATCTCTTTCTGCAGATGCATCAACAGGCATTTCTATAACGTAAAGTGGGTTAGGATACTGTGGTAATTTGGGTTAACCAAAAGTGAGGTTTACATGTGAAATGACTCCAGTCTGTGTTACATGATAGGGTGAAATTGCAGGTGTACAAACTGTAAAGGGATGTCAATGGGGGTATATAATGTACCAATTTTAGTATCAAAACCAACATTTAGGATATCCTAAGACATTATACATATCACTTGATACATGATGAGAAATCTTTACTGGTAAGAAACAAAATAAATTAGGCCAAAACCCTTTCCCACAAATGACAAATTTACGGCTGACAACTTTGAAACATTTTGGAAAAGCACAAAACCCTTTCCCACATACATCACATTTACTGTAGACAACTTTGAAACATTCTGGAAAAGTTAACATGACGAGCAATTTCTTTTGTTTGCCTCAATGTTTTCAACTCAATTCAATAGTCATACATAATTTTCGTATTGATTTCTCATAATTTTGCCTTCAGATATATAAGTCGAAGCTGTCTGCTGCAGATTTGTCTTTCACGGGAAAGGGTTTAACATTTTGCAACATATTTTGACAAACATGATGGAGATCATCAACTTCTAGCCTGAATTATTAAAGATCTCTAAAAGAGATATGATTTAAAAAGAGTTAAAGTTAAATGCTGTGGCAAATGGAGAAATTGCTCATATACATGTATTATATACCATTGCAAACATATGGAAATAATCTCTCAAAATGGAGACGCCTTATCAAAATATCATGTCAGGTAAACGGAAAAACAGAAATGGCAGATCTAAATGTCAGCCGGCAATCCAGTAATATGTTGATATTCAATTTCTATGTATAAAACAATAATTCATAAGCAAGCTGCTGTGTCCCAACGTCACAGCTTGGGGACAGATTATGACTGTGAGTCACTTTGATGCTGGATACTCCTTTCCCACATACAGACACAATGCAAACCCGTGGAAATTCTCTATGAATGAGGAATCCGCTGTGGTCGAGTGGTTAGCGTCGGGGATTTCGAAACCGGGTGTCCCGGGTTTGATCCCCAGTCGCGGCAATTCGGTCATGGTGGAGTGCCCTTGGGCAAGGCACATTTTCTAGCCTAGTACTGGTTTGTTCACCCAGGGAACTTGAAATATAACTTAAATGCGCGCTAAATGACCTTAGCTGTCGATGCGCCATAAAACAATATACATTCATTCTCTATGAATGATAGTTTACTTTTTTTAATTACAGTTGAAATCATTGTGGCAAATGGGAGAAATTGCTCATCCTGTGCAATTTTTCCTTTTGACACAAAGTTGTAAAAGGTTGTATGATGTGGGGGCGTCAAAAGTGGGAAAGTGTTTATCTGTGATTTTCAGAAAATCAAGATCAAACAAATGTATTCATAAATTAACTCTTCTCACACTGCAACCAACCCTTTGCTGTCTGAACAAATGACTTCGCCCTTTCCCACATACAACCAATCTGCAGCACACAGACAACTTTGAAAACATACCCGCACAAATATGGAAAATCTCTATTTTAAGGTGGTATTATTATTGAATAGAGTTTAAATCATTGTGATTAATGGAGAAATTGCCTATTTTGAGTTATTTCTCCTTTTGCCACGATATTTTCAAAAGTTATCTGGTGACAGAAAGTGTCTGTATGTCGTAAATTGTTTAACCCTGTTCCTGATACCCAAGACTTAAGACACCTTTGCAGCTGATAACTTTCCTTGTAAATGCCTGGTATTTAATGACTATTTTCAAAGTTGAAGGAATGCTCTTCTTGCAAACCTTTGCTGTCTGCTGGTTATATTTTAACATAAATTGACTTGACCCTTTTACCTGTCATAGAAGACGTTACACACCTTTGAAGCAGATGACTTTTGAAAAAAAAGTTGCATGTTGTAAATGCCTGTTTGTTTTCAAAGCGTAGTTGTGCCATCTGCAGATTTGTCTGTAATTGGGAAAGGATATACTTTTTCCCAATGTAGAACTGGGTGACAGGGCAATTACTATTATCATGGCCGAAGTCTATAGACAGGGAAGGCTGTTTGACTCGGGCAGCATTTTTCACCCTGTTATCATCGAGATATTCATGAAGCAGAGGCTAACAGCGTTTCTGATTTGTCTGTTTTCACCGAAAATTTATATCTGTCCTGGGAAAACAACAAAATATTGGTATTGATTCCCCCCATAACATGTTTCGAACCAGAGGCTATCTCTAGATAAGGAGTAAGGTCTTTTACCCACAATATCTCCCTTTCTACCCGCCGAGCCCCGGTAGCGCAGTTGGTAGCGACGCGGGCTGTCAATCCAGGGGTTGTGAGTTCGAATCCCGGCTCGGCCAACTTTCTCTCCGACGATTGACAAAAGTCAATGCGACATGCGTCATTCGTCTTCCACCAATAGGCTAAGTCTATGTGGAAAAGCAGCCAGTTGCTTGGGAAGATTGGTGTGAGAAAACCAGGAAATGCATGAGTAGGTGAACTGGCCGCCGTGATATAACTGAGAAATTGTTAAAAACGGCGTTAAACCCCAATCAATCAACTCTTTCTACCCATTTAACCCTGTCCTACTTTTAGACTACCTTTGAAAACATTGTGACTAAAGAAGAAATTGCTCAAAACGCGCACTTTCTCCTTTTGCCACAATGTTTTCAACCTATTTCAGTAACTATACCATTATTTCTAGAGATTTTACGTATCTTTAGCAGATGTTTTCAAAATAATTGCTGTATGTGGGAAAGGGTTAACCATATATTTAAACCATTATCTCCTATGGACAATTCTTTTGAGTCCTCGCTACATAACTCACGGTGCTTCCATATTATTCAATAATTGTTCAATTTAGAATTGCGGTCTTTTTCATAAATGTTTTATAAGTAGTCCGCGGCAGATTTGTTGCATGTACAGAAGTCGTCTGCTGCATGTTTGGTGTACATGGGAAAAGGTTAAAATCTGACCATTTAGATTCAATGGCTTAATCATGTAGAGGCAGGGACTCCTAGGTATGTGATACCATCCCATTTCAATGTCAACTAGACTGGGCTATCAGCTGTTATCTCCTGTTGCTAGGGAAATAAACTATGTCATAATTTGAGGGAGTTGCCCCTTTTATGATTTATCCTTCAAGTGGTGTGTAGTTATTATCTGTATGGTTTGGTTTATAATGGACTATAATGGAACAGTCTGCCTATTTTAACCCTTTTCGACACCTAGACGCTTTCTGGTGCCTTTGCTGCAGACGACATTTGAAAGCAATGTACCTAATGTAGAAATTGCATCATCATAAGCAATTTCTCCATTTGCCACAACGTTTTTAACTCTATAAGTAAACTTTCATTTATAGAGATGTTTCCCGTTTTTATCTTAATGTTTTCAAGGTCGTATGTGAGAAAGGGTCAACCCGTTCACACACGCAGACGCCTTTTGATGAATCTGCAGCTGAGACAACTTCATAATGAACAACTTGCCTCATTGTTTTCAACTCTATATATTCACTAGGCACTCTTTCTTTTCTAGAGATTATCAATACTCTTGCATGTCAAAGTCTTCTGCTTCAGATTTGTTATATATGCGGGAAAATGATCTTGTAAGACAACCATGGTGTGTCACAGTTACATGACTGATAGGCCAGTGAACACAGTAATAAATATCGAGGGCTTGGTGTGAAACGGTTGTAACTAAAAACCTATTTTGAAAACCCTGGTTAAGGGACAAAAGAACGAGCAATGGCACCTAAATTTCCATTGTTTATCAAAAAAAAAAATGATTTACTTATAAATTCTTTAAAGTGAGGTGATTAATGTTGGTAAAAAAAATGCAAATTTTAGTTACAACCGTTTCACGCCAAGCCGTTACGATCGTTATGTATACAGCCCTTTTCCCCAACAATATCTCTCTTTTAATATCCAACCAAACCCTATGTGGGTACTAAAAAGAACTGACACAATAGGGTACGTTATAGGGTCAAAAAAGGTATTTAGGACATGCACAATGCACCTTATCTTGAGCTCTGTATATATCTAATTTGACCTTGTTATGTATATATTCATCTTACCACAGTGCAAATTTAACATACTATATACACCATAAGAGATTTGCGTTATTTAAACAGCCAGGTTTTTAACCTATATATTTATTGTACATGGCAGTGTAACACGCAACATTGAAACTTTGCGTAGATAAACAGGCAATCCATCATTTCCTCGCATAATTGACCTAATAAATATACACATGTTCATGTAAGATGGACGTTTTAACGATGTGCATAACACAACCCACAGCTACGTCTTGTCATATATATGCTTGGACTTGATTGTCAGGGTAAACAGCCAGTTTTACTTCATTTGATATTGTCTGCTTTATCAAAGTTGTCTATAATTTTGGCAAGGGTTAAATCAAGAAACAACTTTGTTATTTTGAAATATTTGTATGATGATTGGACCAAATTGAATTACTCATACATTTAGGTTTTTTTCCCCCAACTTGTTATTACATAATAATGTCATGACTAAAACAACTGAGCTTTTCACCCTTTCTCTCAGAAACATTTTGTACAATTAGTTGAATCAACATTTTCTTTTTCCAACCTCTTGCCCTAGTCCCTTGAACGTTTATACAGTTCATCTGACTTCAAGTTTGCACAGGTTGATGTTGAAGTGATTGTTTAACGTAAAATCATAAAATCTAAATGATTTATGTTTAAATTTGAGGTACAAGTTTTGTTACTTTATGGTTTCATAAAACCCTTTCTGTCCCCGCCAAAATCTTTGCCACCTCTAAGACTCTTCAAACCAATCGTTTTGTTCAGCTCATTGTCATTTAATGGGGTTATTGTAAGTGTCAGTTTATATATAAAAGTAGGACCATGATCAGGCTGTTCGTTACAGCAGTGTTTGCAAATCTTGACCTACACTGTGTTCAAACTGGGTTAATATTTGGTTTTAAAAGATAAAGTGTTGATCCTTTTCCATGTGCAGACACATTTAGACAAATCTAAAGATCTTCAGAAGACTACTTTTGAGAACATTGTGACTAAAGAAGAAATGTTCCTTTTGCTACACAATGTTCTCATCTCTTCTATAATTAATTTTTCATTTATTGACATTTTCTCTCAATATGCTCTAGATGTTTTCAAAGTCATCTGCTGCAGATTTGCTCCTTAGTGAGACTCGGGGGTAAAGTAAAACTATAAATGTTGCATTTACCTCATCATTTTTGTGTGGGCTGATCAACAAATGCAGGTGATTTGCAAGTTAGTGAATAATATAGGCTGCTGTTTGAACAGATATTTTACAATCATCTAATGAATCAATATTTTTGGTGTGATAAATTTCTCCTTTTGCATTAAGTTTTCAAAAGTCGCATATAGCTGCTGCTGCAAAAAAGAATATTTCAAATGTTGTCTGCACTAGGGAATGGATTAATGAATAACATTCTGTCTCTCTGTTCAATATCAAAACTGTAATTAGATCAGAGTAAACAAGCAACAAATATTTTCTAGCCAAGAAAAGAAAAAAAACATGTTATCTTCATTGTTTATCCCTGCTTTATTGGGTCATGAGGGTGATATAATAAAAATAATGTGAGAAGTTGACTTATGTATTTATTCTCTGTAAACGTAGCTGCCTTTCTATTCTTATGAAATTAATAATATTGTGATGGAAAACAATGCCTGGAATGTAATAATTGTTTCAACAACAATTATGCAAAAAAATAATATGATTAATTAAAAAGCATGAAAAAAGAAAAGTATTAGGAGTTGTAAAAACATGTAAATGAATAAATTGCTGCGAAATTCTTGACATTCCAGAAATAAGGGGGTCTTAAAATAACTTTAATGCCTTTTTGATCATTTCTTTTAAGAAATTTGCTAAAGAAAAAAATAAATGCTACTTTTTTTCATGAAACCATTAAAATGCAAGACATTGTGATATTGGGTCATTAGAAAAAATGAAATCAACCTGTTTTTCATTTACAGGAAAAAATGAAATTGTACCCTAAAATATACCTTATGGGACGGCCCTCATTCATTAAACCCTGACAGAGATGAATATCAGTAACAAAATGGTCGGCCCTCCCATGTTTGAATTTAATCAGAGTAGATTAGAAGTCTAGTGTTTATAGTGGGAAGGTGGGACGGTCATATATAATCAAATATTTCAATGGTAAAGTAGAAAAGTAAATTTACTTTGGCTCAAAGGTTCATGCACTATGTAGATAGCTGACACAGATGGGATCTCTCTAAATGTTATTGCACCTCGATATTAAGTCTTTAAAAGTTTGCTAGGTTTGATTGGGGCAAGTCAGTGCCTGAGAGCTCTTGGCATTTATTTTTCTTCTTCTTTTTTTTTTGATTTCTGTAAAGTCAGTTTCTGTAATGTGTTGTGTTAGCTCAATTGGGACATTGTTACATATCTGGTTTAAAAATAGTTTGGGTGGGGAAATAATGTAAAATATCTGAAAAATATGAGGTACTCTTTTGATAGCAATATCTCCTTTTCACTCAGTGCTCCTCTAATTTTACATATTCTTTTGTATGAGGCAATTTAATCAATGGTCATAACTTCAAAAAATATAGGCCAATTGCTTTATATGAGCAAGAGCTACCTTTTTCATATCATTTTAAGAAATTTTCAAAGTATCATCAAGATATAATTATGTTACAAGTTGTTATTTAGTACAGTGCGGTTTTCTTATTTAAATATGGTTTTACTCTATTAAACTGTTTTGTCATTAACTGGATTAATTAATGTTTAATTGGGTGTTGCATTGTATTATAGCTGGAATTTTACCTGGATTTTTATGTACTCAACTTTGGAACAATCTTAATCATAGACTAATTTATACAAATCTTGACATTCCTTTGGAGAGTGTGAAGTTAGTTATATTTACACAATAAGGAATAATTGGATATAAAACACAACATTCCAATATTTAGTGATATCTTTAGATAGAACTGGGAGATCATTGGATATAGATACACTATTTGTATATATTAAGTGACATATTTCTAGTGCGACAGGTAAGATATTGGCTTCCTTTAACTTAATTGAATAGTCGGCAAGATGGAAAATCTTAAAAAATGAAAGTATTATTGTTTTATTATTTTGAGCAATTTCTCCTTTTGTCACAATGTTTTCAAAGTCATCTGCTGCTGATGCATCAGCATGTGTCTTAAAGAGGGAAAGGGTTAACCTATTTGTATAGTCTACTACTGCATGCTTTGAAATGACAGAAATTGATCTCTGGAAGAATTTGATATTTAAACTTTATTTGTCTGCTGCTGAGGTGTCCAAAGTCAGGCAGAAAATGTGTCCAACCATGTTGACTTTTCATGGAGTCTCTTCCCATGATGCTGTCCCATTCTAAATTTCTGCCCTTATAGAAATATTTGATGAGTTAAAGTTCCTTGTTTTCACCACAATGTTTCTATTTTGTCTCGAAAATTATCTTTCAATTGACGAAAAAAAATTGCAGGTTGCATGGTGATCTTTTAACCGTTTCCTGGATGTATTATTAATACATCAAATCTTTTGGCAGACGACTTAGGAAACATCTAGGCAATTAATTGAGTTGAAAACATTGTGCCAAAAAGGGGAAATTTGCTCATTATGAGCCATTTCTCCTTTTTCTATAATGTTTTCAAAATGCATCTTTATGTTGGAAAGGGTTAAATTTTCACGAAGTCATCTGCTGCAGTTATTAGAAGAAGGGTTTAAAGATTATGTTATCTATATATAATTTATAGAAGATAGATGTTGAACTTGTCAAGCAAGATTTTGTCTCAAAATAGTTCACACTTTATACTGCTTATTTGCTTTTTGAAGATAAAAAGGTTTTTTTGGCAGCAAAAGGGTGGTAAAAAGGCTTTACAGGTCTTAAGTCAGGTTTTTATTGCAAAGAAGTTGTGTCAATATGGAGATATTGATAAGGCAAAGTGTTGATTTATCCCTTTCCCTTGTTCAGACATAATCTGATTTTCAGAAGATACCTTTTGAAAACATTGTTGCAAAAGGATGAACAATATCTCCTTTTGGGACTATGTTTTCAACTCTGTACTTTAATTTAATTAAACCCATATATACAATACATCTGTCAGCTAAGAAAATCTAGACAAAAATATACAAATTAAAACTCTTAAAAGGAAAGTATACTAAGTTAATAAATAGATTGGACCTAATTATTTTGGAAAAGAAGAAATTTCATATCAGAAACAATTTCTCCTTTTGCCACACTGATCTGAAAAGTTGTCTGCTTTAAACATGTCTCCCAAGTGGAAAGGGTAAATGTATGTGTTGTCAAATAAGCTATATTTCTCCTTTTGCTATAAAGTTATCATATCTATATGGTCAGTATCAGAATTAATTGCTTCCATATTTCACATTGAACCCCCCCCCCCCCCCCCCCCCTCAAACAGCTTCAAGGTAGATAACCATAAAAATGTCACATTCAGGTAGCCAAGTCCAGAATTAGGGGGCCTGTCAAAGAGCAAACTAATGATGCAAGGTTAATTGTAAGAATTCAATTATGGGTCCAATAACCCTTGCCCTCATATAGACGCTTTCTGACGCCTCTGCAGCAGACGGCTTTTTGAAAACATTGTGACAAAAGAAAACATTGGATTTCTCCTTTTGCCACAATCTTTTCCACTTTTAGTCATAGGTTATCCATTCAATTATAGAGATTTTCTTTTTGTTGAGAAAATATGTTCAAAGTCGTCTGCTGCAGAATTGTTGTATGAGGGACGGGGTTAAATTGCTTCAGGGTGTTGGGAGATCTAAATAATCTTTCTTTGTAAAATATATCATTGATTGTCTATCAAACTCTCTTTTGTGGGTTAACTATACTCTTTTAAAATAATGTCTTATGACATGAGAAATATTTATGAATTCCAACAAGAAATATTTCTATTATAATTTAACCTCTTTCCAACATACAACAAATATGCAACAGAATTAAGAAAAATCTCCATAAATAAAGGTATATTTTTTTAATTGTTGAAATCAATGCTTTTAAAGAAAACATTGCTCAAAATGCGCAATTTCTCCATTTACCAAAATGTTTTCAAAAGTTTAATATGTCATACATGTATGTCAAACCGCGTCTCTTGCATGTGGGATAGGGTTAACTTGATGTAGTTCTAAATCTTGCTATCATACTTAATGGGTCAAACCTAAATGTTTGAAGGGGGACTCCAGTTAGCAAGCCTAAATGTAGCCATTAATTATACGGGTGTGCACTGCCTGTCACGTAAGCCTGCTAGCATGACCCCTTTGGCTACTATGTCACATGACGAGACAAGATTTAAACAATAAAAAATGGTAACTGTCAAGCTAATGGTCTAAATGAGGCAGTTTTTGATAGGCAAAGACTCCCATAACATACTGTTATTGTGTTTAAAGTTTCACCCTGTTTGGTTGGTCTGGTGTCGTGTTGGGAATAAAGTTTTGTTTGCTACATTTGTTTACATCAATTTTCATTGCTGTTTGAAATATTGACATTAATATTACTGTTTTTACCTGTTGATAAAATGGATGGACTTATGTTGGATATGCTAATGGTATGATTTATATCTGTTAATGTAATATTGGTGGCCAACTAAACACATTACATGAACATCCTGTTTTTTTTATCTTTTGAAATTAAAAACATCTGAAGAAAAGATTCAGGGCATTTGATGTATTAAGAGAATTAATAAAATTGTTTATTCTAAGCAATTTCTGCTTTTCCTACAGCCTTTTCAACAATTTTCTTGGAACAAGTATGTTTTAAAGTTTATGTTGATTCTTTTAAGGAACGGCATTTCATTAAGATTTTTCTTCCTACTGCAGTTACAACTTACAGTGCTATTCAATGGTGTTATACTGTATACTGCTTTGATTTATACAGATTTTCCATATTTTTACCTTTATGTCTTTCAAATTTGCCTTTGCCTTTGAGAAAGGGTTTTAACTCCAAATAATAAATTTTGTTACAATAAAAGGCTAGTTCGTTATATATGAAATGTTGGTTGTTAATTGGGACTTAACATTTTCATGTGGTGTCCACATTTTTAGCAATATTCATAAGGGGATCTAAGGCTGCATCAAGCATGCCTTTTTAGACTTTTCAAACTTTTAATACATCTTTTGAAAAGGATGTCAGCATATAAATGGACATTTTAAAAGTAGGATATTTAGAAAGACTTTGTGAGAAAAGGAAAAATTTGCTCAGAATTAGCAATTTCCTCAATTCCCTCATTGTTTTCAAATGTCTTGTGCTGTTTATTTGTCATAAGTCCTAAGTTTGTATGAGGGAGATAGTTTATGATTGATGAGATTGTCATCCAAATAAAGGAACTGGTTTTTCTCCATTTAGCTAATAATGCATATAAATGGCTTCCATGTCCTTTGATATATTCAGTATTTATTCTCCATATTTGCACAACTTGTCTTTCTACCAAAAATAATGGGTGCTTCTTGTTGCCTAGCAACCAATATAACCCAGAATATATTGGTCGACTTATTTTTTGTTGAGGTTCTGTGTATTGATGATTGATTAAGGAGGTTTTTGTGTTAATTATTGAATGTAAATTGTTGTTTTGTGAATATTTTGTTCTTATGATTGATATTGCAAGGGTATCAAAGTTCAAATTCTATTTAAATGCTGCCCAACAATTTTTCTCTCCACATAAACCATAATGTGTTCAGACTCCTATGATGAAACTTTCACCTATAGAAATTTTCCGTCATATTTGCTTAGTAATTTTCAAAGTCTTCTGCTGCAGATATGTCGTAAAGGGTTAAACAGAAAACATATAAAGACATTGTGGGTAAAGACTAAATTGCTCAATAGGAGCAATATCTCCTTTTCCCACAGTGTTATCAACTCCCTATCAATACTGTATACAGCATCCAAATTTGCCGATACAATGTAGTTTTGTACCAAGATGTTTTCAAATCGGATGAATCTTAAATTATCAATACATTATATTAACAGATAAAAAAAACCATTGAATCAATTACACATTTAGCAACGATTATTTCTGTCATTTCAGACCTACACTCCCCGCAGTATGCCTGCCGCTAGTCCAAACACGTCTGGATCCCAGTCAAGCCAGGGTTCGATAAATGAACAGCTCAGTAAAACAAATCTGTATATACGAGGATTAAATCCCAACACCACAGATAAAGACTTAGTTAATTTATGCCAACCGTAAGTATTATGTTAATGATAAATCTTCTTTGTACCATTAATGAGCCAGGACACAAAGAAAACTTACCTCCTGGGAGTCTGCAATCAGTACAGATGCAGTTCAACCTTTGGTCTCAATGCTGTTTGATGCATGGTTATACATAATTGCTATTTAACCATTTCCACCTGCAGACACATTGTAATTCATTTCTGCAGATGACTTTTGAAAGCATTGTGACTAAAATGGGAAGTTGCACATGTTTCACAATTGCTCCTTTTGCCGCAATGTTTTGAACTCTATATAATAACTAAGCTCTGTAGTCGTCTGCTGCAGATTTTTTGTATGTGGGAAAGGGTTGAACTTTGTAAGACTTTCAGATTGAAAACAGCCGCAGAAAATAGACTTGGAAAAACGTAAACAAATAATTGTACCATTTTTGTCAAAGAATTTGGTTGTAATATTAAGATTTTTTGAACTAATCAAAAAGACCTCTCTGATTAAAATGTAATCCTGAGAATCTGGAACATAGGCCATATGCAAACTATAATAAGGTAACTTGGAAACTTGTTGCAAATATATACAGTCTCTCTCTTAGTCTGGCGTGTAGAATCAATTCCGACAGATGTTATGTATTTATCAATAAACTCGACAGTTCTTAGGAAAACAATATGTAGAAAATGCAAACACATTATTCATGCCATTCAGATGGTTTCGGTAATAACGATGTTCTCAAAAACACCGATATTACTGTGGTATGAGAGAAGAAATAATTGTTTTATGACAATAAAAATCTTGAAGGAATGGGGGGATCCAGGCAAGCCGAAAACGTTCCTCAGCTTGTACACTTACATAAAATAACTGTTTTACACTCTTTATCTGATGTTGATAACCCTTTTCCCATATACAGACCTTTGCAGTTAACTTTTGGTACTTAGGCATCAAAGTATTTTTAAAAACTTTATGGGAAAGGGGAAAAAGTGCTCCTTTTTCTACTATGTTAACATTTCTGCATCACTGTTTTCCATGACTTTACCAGATGAACCATATTCTTTTGTAGATTTTTTTTTTAACGCAGGCAATTATGAAAATACTGTATCTAGTTGAAAGTTAACCAAAGCATGGCACATGTGTGGTTGTTCTAATAGCTGTTACATTATGGAGATACAAGATATTTCTGTAATAATTTACCATTTGTTAAACTTTGATCTCCAAAGATTTCTTTTATGAGTATACTGATAATTCTGAGTATTGAAGTCTGATAGTCTGATAGTCAAGATTAATGTTCTTTAAAGAGCATTGCAGTCGTTCATCATTTCTCATGAGCTGGATTTCTGGCTTCCAATTTTCTTTTTTTAAACCATTCCAGTCTTAAAAAAGTCTCCAAAAACAACTTTACATTTGTATAAAGTTTCTGTTACCATTATTTGTTTTCAGAATACTTGTAAAAGTCCCTTCTTGGGACTTCACATCCATGGATTTGTGGCATTGGAAAAATTATCCAAGGGAGGCTACTCTCATAATCCAGATGATGGCAGCCATATTAATATGTTGATGTTTATTATACAGACTGATAGGAGATTTAATAAGACAAAGGCTGAATTGTTTGAATATTTGTAGACATTGAGTCTTGGCTTTTGTTTGTTTTACTTTAGTCTCTCTTGTCTTTATGTTTACAAACACATTGTTTTATTACTGATTTTAGTCAAGTTAACTATTTCAAGGCAAACATCAAGCTCAAGTTGTTTTCTCTGTCTGTCAACATTTTGACACCCCCCTAAAGCCATGGTTTTACCCTTTACCTAATAAATAATGATGAATATAGTCATATTTTGGATAACAATTTATTTGAAATTATTTGATAAACCTTCTACCAAGATTAGAGTCAATAAGTCCCTATGGGTTTATAGTACCAATAAGTTCTTATTAGTTTATAGTACCCAATATATAAGTGTTTGATTTAATTTACATCTTTTCTCAAGATTAGAGTTTACATATTTCTCCCATTTTTTTTAAGCAACAAGATTGTAGTATCTTTCTGCAATCAAATAGAAATATTTACACAGCAACACTTGATAAAAGTACATTTGGCAAGACATTTCACATAGTGCACAAGAAATTTGGTAATGGACGCCTGTTTTTCACCTCCAAGAAAAAAGTCCAGATGTGTCAAATAAGAATCCTACAAATATCACAGTCACTTAATTAAGTATGAGACAAAAAAATGATGATGAATTGAATGTTTTGGCACCCCAAAAAACGTTTCTAGCCAACATTTCTTACATTGTAATTTTCACCTCACAAGTTTCATGCAATTATGTGCTCAGTCTTATCAAAACACAATCCCTATAAAGACAACTGGTTTCAAATGTAAAATCATGCAAGATAATGTTGGTAGAAAAATGGCAATTTAACATGTGTTCCTAATTATTTTTCATTTAGAGAGAATGTCAATACTTTTACTTAGATGTCTTCAATTCTGTGTGCTGCAGTATTGTGGTAGGACGATAAAGGGTTAAAATAGGCTTTATTACCAGAATACTGCAATATATTATAAAGTGCCATTCATAATTTCCCTGTGGCTCAATATTCGCATTGACGAGCCGATCTGCATTGGCCATTTATGCCTGGAAATATCTTTTATGGGCTTGTGTGTTTTCTTTCAAGTTCTAGTTTGCCCATAGAGATTCGTCTAGGTCATTGGAATTTCAAAATTACATAACCCTTTCCAGCATACAACAATTCCGCAGCAGCTGACTTTGAACATATGCAGGCAAAAATGTCAAACATGTCTTTAAATGAAATTATAATTATTGAATAATGTGTTGCAAAAGGAAAAATTGCTGTCTGTTGCAAGGCATCAAAGGTTGATGGTTTCAAGTCTAGGGTTACCACAAGTGCCATAGATAATCTTTATGACACTGGGTTCAAGGTATCTACTGCATTAAATGTTATTACCTGATAAACTTTTGTATTGCTCTTTGCAAGCCTTTTTGCTGGAATATTTCAAAGGAATGAGGAGGAGTTGTAACTGTTTTGCAGTGCAAGAGTAAAGCCAATCTACTCATTTACCTGACATTGTATATTTAGAATCATCTATTTTCCCTCCTCTTGGATCAGGATTGTCGGGGGGTTTACGACTCCATTCATTGGTGCCGTGATAAATGGACTAGTAGTACTGGTAATTTACCCAGGAAATGCATGATATTACTGAAAGATTGTTGAAAACTGATTAAAAAACACCATACAAACATATCTAAAGGCATCTGCTTTGGTCCTTGTTGGTCAGGCTTGCTGCGTGTCATTACAAATGGTCCAATTCCACTTGCCTTACTTAGCACTACGTAATACTTAAAAGCATATTTCATCCGTTTTCTTTCATACTTTATACTTTCTATGATTTCAAAGCATACACCTCCAGTATTATCATTTCCGGTGAACAGCTAATGAATGATGGAAATTTCAAGACTTGATCAAGTCTAAAGTAAGACCAGAGATCAATGATTTCCTGCTATAAGTTAAAACTTCTCAGTGGGCTGTCTCTCCTTCAATGGGAGATAGAATCTAATTCTGATTTTATGTTCATAAATATCAGAGATAGATACACAGGGCTTACCAAAAAATAATGATACAGAAAATAAGAATCTAAACGAGTGAAGAGACAGGTATTTGGAACCAGGATTCGATCCCCAGATTTTGTGCTTTCTATGATTTCAAAGCATACACTTCCAGTATTATCATTTCCGGTGAACAGCTAATGAATGATGGAAATTTCAAGACTTGATCAAGTCTAAAGTAAGACCAGAGATCAATGATTTCCTGCTATAAGTTAAAACTTCTCAGTGGGCTGTCTCTCCTTCAATGGGAGATAGAATCTAATTCTGATTTTATGTTCATAAATATCAGAGATAGATACACAGGGCTTACCAAAAATAATGATACAGAAAATAAGAATCTAAACAAGTGAAGAGACAGGTATTTGGAACCAGGATTCCAGGATTCGATCCCCAGATTTTGTGCGGCGATTATTTTGAAGTGCCCTGTAGCAGGGAACATTTCTTAGCCTTGTACTGGTTTGTTTTCCCAGGAACCATGAATAAGTGAATTATCGCCATGATATAACTGAAATAATAATGAAAACAGTGTAAAAAATCCAATGAAACATAAAACTGCTGTATATATGTTTCAAGTGGTATCTATCGGGGCAAAGGTTATAATCAGTATTATCAGGATTGGACTTGGGTACAAAGGTACACCCATCAAAGAATTTACTATCTTGCCCTCCCTCTTGTAGTCCCATAAACATACAGCTGGGTCTATGAACTAGAAAGGCTGCAATACTCAAGGTTTTAAGGATGTCTGATGTCTGTCATGAAATTAACATACACCAACTGAAAGGCGGAGATGTGCTCCCAGCTTTATGTCGAAACTTGAATCAAGATCTGGAATAAATTTACAGACAGTAAAGTCTAAGGAAAGAGTTTGTCAATGTACAATTTTGTTAAAGCCATCACTGTTTATAATAACTAGGTGCTTGCACACAATTTATCCATGTCTGCTCACATCTTGGATGACCCAGCTTGCTGTTAAACCTTGCCCACTGGCTGTTTTCTTTTGTCCACACAAGTACTTGCTTATCTACTGAAGGGTATTAATTGAATCATTCCCAGCTTCAAACGAGAGACAGACAGATAAATGCAACTTCATCACTCATCTGTAACTAAGATGTTTCAATTCTAAAAAATTGTATCAGGCGTTTTGGATGCATCTGAAGCGGACGACTTTTGAAAGCATAATTGAGTCTTGCAAAAATGCTTTTCAACTTTATTCAAGAATAAAATTTCCATTTATGTAGATCTTCAAGGTGTTTGTTGCAGATTTGTTGTAAGTAGGAAAGGGTAAAAGATGGAAATATTACATTATCATTACTTCTCAGCATAGTGATGGTCTGGTTTATTTTAGAAACCCTTGGCTTGATAAAAATTGATGATACACTTTGATAAACATGTTTCCTGTCTTCTGGAAACAAAATCTTAATATAGAAAAAATGGATTTGGTTCTCTATTTTTGAATTTCCAATCATTTTTGTGTTAACTAGTATTTAACTAAGAGGCATTAGGCATAGGAAAAGCAATTGTATGATAGATTGTTTATTTATGGCAAGACAAGAAGCAGATTTATTTTAACAGCCTGGTAATAATGCCATTGGACTTGGAGATCTTAGTTTGTATATAAGATTGTCTAAGATTAAGCCTGTTTTTGCCCATGGCTCAAAAGGGAATCCATAGTTTAACATCCGTTTCCTACATATTAGAAATCTGCTGAAGAAGACTTTGAAAACGTCTAATCAAAAAATATTGAAAATCTCGAAAAAATAAAATTGTAGTTATTGAATAGAGTGGAAACATTGCAGTTAAATTCGTCTGCTTCAAAACCTTTGGGTCACAAGGCTGGTGCTTTACTTCTTATGACCCAACATGTCTCCAAAACTCTTTTGAAGGCTTAGAAAAAATACATTCGGCAACTAGCATGTGAAATGCATAAACATTAATTAAAATTAACAAAATAGTCTATATTTTATGAATCATATTTTGAAATTGAAATTGTTGATCATGATGAACACTATTCTTAAATGACATTTCCAATCCAGTTCGGAGATAAAGGGGGGATATTAAAGGTTCCCCAACTTGATACAGAGAGAGCTTAATTATCTATGAAATGATCAGCTGAAACAGGCTTCTTTATGATAACCCTGTCATGCATAAATGTTCCTGGAATCATTTCAATATTGCCTAATTGCAGAAGACACAGAAGACCTGAACTAGGGATTGATCGCAAGGCAAATAAATTCCAAAGACTTTTAAAATGGTAGTTACTGGTCAGTCGTTTCCCTCTCCCAGGTGGTACCCGAAATTGCAGGAATAGCATATATTGATTGGTCTACTGGAATACTGTTGGAAATGGCATGAAACGCCATGGAAACAAAGAATTAAACATGAGCAATATTTTTTTTTTGGCACAATGGTTTTAAAATGTCCTCTGCTACAGATGCATCAAAATGCATTTGAATGTGGGAACAGGGTTGACCCATTACTTCACACAGACGACATTTGACGCCTGCTGTTGCATACAACTTTTGAAAACATTGCAATAAAAGGTAGAAATTGCTCAAAACAAGCAATTTCACCTTTTATTGAAATATTTTCAACTCTTTATCAATATATCATTCTTTCAGTTTTCTAGTTTGATGAATTTGTAAAACAGACGGGCCAGGTGAAGTAATGGGTTAAAAAAACAACAACAACATCATAAATAAAAAAAATATATCTGATTCTTAAGAGCAGCAGGTCATCATTACATGGCCAGAGCACCCGGTATCAAAACAGGAAATGGCAAAATAGAGATTGTGATTCAGGAAAGGTATTTAATCCTTTCTCACATACAACAAAATTGCAGCAGACGTCTTTGGAAACATCTTGGTTATTAATAATACAGAAAGTCTCTATACATGAATGTTAAATTATTGAATCGAGTTAAAAGGATTTTGGCAAAAGATGATATTGCTCATGATGAGCAATTTTGCCACTATGTTTTTAAAAGTTGTCTGTCGTTAATGTTATACCTAATGTGCTGTTGTCAGAGTCTCTACTACACAGGAAAGATTTAACCCATTCCCACATACAATTAACTTATCTGCTGCAGTAGGCAAAACTGTGGCAACTCTCTATAAATGAAAGTATGATTCTTGGCTGTCTATCTAGGGGTCAGCCCCATTCTTTCTGACATTTGACATAAGATAATGGGACAAGCATCACTCATCTTCAGCCAATGGGCTTACTAAGGAGTCTATGAAGGAAAGCAACCAGTTTTCTGAAACGGTTGTGTGGAGTATATACTCACTGGTGTGAGAAAGCCAGGTAAACTAGCCACCATGATATGAGTGAAAAATTGTTGAAAATAGCATTAAACCCCAATCGACCATTGCTCAGAATGTTTTCAAGAGCCATGTGCTAACATGGTTAACATTCAGTTCTTACCTGGAAGATGTTAAACTTTTCCCTCATATGCTTTCTGACGCCTCTGCAGCAGACGCCTTTTTGAAAACAGAGTGACAAAAGAAGGAATTGCTCAGAACGAGCAATTTCTCCTTTTGCCACAATGTTTTCCACTTTTAGTCATAGGTTATCCATTCAATTAAAGAGAATTTCTATTTTTTGGCAAAATATGTTCTGCTGCCTGAATTATCATATGAGGGAAAGGGTTAAACAGGAAAGACAATGAAAGAAATATATCTCTTTTTATCTTGGTTGATAAAATATTCTCAAGGTATTTACAAAGTGTCAAAAGTCTGCACAATTTCAGAAGTTCTGTATTATGTTCATTGTTACCATGGTAATGAATGTTTCAGCACAATTAATCTTAACATATTTCTAGATACTGACAATTCCTAACACCTACATGATCCCAGATTGAAAGAAAAGTCGTCATCATTTCTTGTTAACTTTCTGGGCAAAAATTTATCTAGCATATTTACTTCTTTGTTTCTTGGAAGTAGAGAAAGATAACAGTTATGCATTAAGTTTTTCCTGTTTATTAGCCTTCATTTATATAAAAACAAAGCCTGAAGAGGGCTTATCAGCACAAAGGGTGCAAATCACACATCTAAGACACTTTATTTAATGTTAAGAGATGTTTTGTGTTCCATTGCCAACTAATATAATGTATAAAGAGGTGTTTTAGTGAAGAATAAGTCTTTTATATTGGGTCCTTAACCCTTTACATGATGAGGATGTCATGTGGCAACTTTGCTGCAGACAACTTCTGGTAGCACTTTGGAAAAGGGAGAAATCGCTCGAGATGAGCAATAGATATATAACCATTTCCCCCATACAACATATCTGCAGCAAACTTTTAGAAAAACTCTTTAAATGATTGAATAACTATTGAATAGAGTTGAAATCATTGTGGCAAATAAAGAAATTGCTCATAATTAGCAAATTTTCTCCTTTTTACCAAAATTATTTCAAAAGCTGTCTGCTGCAGAGGACTGTCAGAAATCTCCTATAATTGTGGGAAAGGGTTAAACATTTTATCAAAATTACCAGTTCAGTGTTCCAGATGTTGTGACTATAACTTTTTTTCAAATTAACCCTTTCCCTCATATAGACGCTTTCTGATGCCTCTGCAGCAGACGGGGGGGGGGGGGGGGGGGGGGTTTCATGAATATCTGCATTGAAGTAGTGATCATTTACAAAAACTGAAATAACTCCTAATTATGCTATTACCTTTGCATTGCTGCTTGTAGAATCATCACAAAATACCTGTCACTCTTATGATCTCTTGTCCGTCTTGATTAGTGCAGCAGTAATGAAACATTCCTATAAACGAGAGTATAACTAAATAACAGAGATGAAATTATTGAGACAAAAGGAGAAATTGCACTCAATGTTTTCAAAAATTGTCTGCTGCAAACGCTTCGAAATGTCAATAGTTAAATCTTTTTATCTTTAGCTCATCAGCTGCAGGCACTGTTCTACACACATAAAAAGTATTGCAACAACATAAAAACATGAAGCCAAAAAAATGCTATAATAGATCTAGAAATAAACATGATAATGAATAATGTTGGAAACACTTCCGAGTAATATGGTTAGGTATAAAAAGGGTAGAATCTTCATAAGCCATTAGATATGCCATGATTTTTGTTGAAGATTGTGTATGGTTAAAGAGATACAGAGAAAGATAAGTTTTCTGGATAAGATAGTCACCTGCGTTGTGTAAGATAGGTTCTTCATCGTTTAATTTTCATGTTCATCGCTTCACCCCAAATAAACGTCAGCTGTAACTCTGTTAAATTTTGAAGATAAAGGGAGCATATCTTCGTCTGCAAGCATTTCAAGGATTAATCTTGAACAGGTTTCAACCAGTTTTTACAGATCCAACTTTTATAATGTCAAAGAAAATTTGTTAATAGTTTGTTCAACTCAAATAAGAAAAGGGTAAAATAAATGTCTAAAAATTTCAATATGCATACAGTAGGAAACATAAAACTAAAGTAATATGTCAAATATTTCATCCTAAATTAGTTTTTCTGAAACTTGACAGAAAATAAGCCATCTATAAATGTCAGAACAATTTTATGGTATTGACCTTAGCTGACCTTTTCTTACACTGCCAGTTCAGTCCAGAATGATTTCAAAATTGGATAATTGTTTATAACCCCAGTACTTTCAAATAGCCCCAATCTAACTGTCAATTGAATTGGATTCATATGTATATGTTGGAAAATTGCACTAAAAAATTCATTCATAAATTTAAGTTGTAACTTGTTTAGAAGTGAATCAAGTACACTTCCTGGGTTTATTACAACTCGAAGGCATTAAACTTTGCTTCTGGCCTGAACCCTTTCCTACTTTCAGAAAATGGTGAGGCATCTGCAGCAGCAGCAGCTTCTGACTTTTGAAAACATTGTGAGCACTTTCTATAACGGGAATTATGACCATACTTACAAACTTACAAATTTATGTGGGGTGATTATGTGAAATTTAGTCATGGGATATTTTGTCCTTCATTTGGCAATATATGTTTAATTAAAGAGCAAACTTACTTGTTACACAGGTCAATTTCCTTGACCCTTTCCAACATTCAACCAATCTGCAGCAGACGACTCTCAAAAAGAAAATTGAAAGTATTATTATTGAAAAGAGTTGAAAAACATTTTAGCAATTTCTCCTTTTGCCGCAATGTTTGCAAAAGTTTTCTGTTGCATGCAGTCTCGTCCACTATGTCTGCATGTGGGAAAGGAATATCTGATTTCTTTATTAACCCATTACTTCACATGGCTTTTCATAGGTTGTCTGCTTTACAATTATCAGACGAACAATTTCACCAATCTAGAAAACTGAAAGAATTATATTCATAAAGAGTTGAAAATATTGCAATAAAAGGTGAAATTGCTCGTTTTGAGCAATTTCATCTTTTATTGCAATGTTTTCAAAAGCTTAATAATAAATGCAAACAAATTATTTAGTTTAACATGTTTAAAACCCTTTTCCCCATGCAACAATTCTGCAGCAGACGAATTTGAACATATTTTGTCAAACAATAGAAAATCTCTATAATTAAATGGATAACCTATGACTAAAAGTGGAAAACATTGTGGAAAAAGGAGAAATTGCTCGTTTTGAGCGATTTCTTCTTTTGTCACTATGTTTTCAAAAAGCTGTCTGCTGCAGAGGCGTCAGAAAGCGTCTATATGAGGAAAAGGGTTGATAAGGATCTCTATATTTTACCAACTCTCTGCCTTCAAGTGTGGGTGTGGTCATTGGTTTGATCCCCATCCTAGTCATTATAACCCAAGACTCAAAATATAGTGGTATTATGGCTTTCTTTCCTTGGCGCTCCGACTTAATGTTAAGTATGCATTCACGACTGATTTGCTAGTGGCAGCATGAATGGACCAGTTGTACTGGTAAATTACAAAGGAAACACTGTGGACCAGTTGTACTGGTAAATTAAGAAGGAAACACTGTGGACCAGTTGTACTGGTAAATTAAGAAGGAAACACTGTGGACCAGTTGTACTGGTAAATTAAGAAGGAAACACTGTGGACCAGTTGTACTGGTAAATTAAGAAGGAAACACTGTGGACCAGTTGTACTGGTAAATTAAGAAGGAAACACTGTGGACCAGTTGTACTGGTAAATTAAGAAGGAAACACTGTGGACCAGTTGTACTGGTAAATTAAGAAGGAAACACTGTGGACCAGTTGTACTGGTAAATTACGAAGGAAACACTGTGGACCAGTTGTACTGGTAAATTAAGAAGGAAACACTGTGGACCAGTTGTACTGGTAAATTATGAAGGAAACACTGTGGACCAGTTGTACTGGTAAATTAAGAAACACTGTGGACCAGTTGTACTGGTAAATTACGAAGGAAACACTGTGGACCAGTTGTACTGGTAAATTACGAAGGAAACACTGTGGACCAGTTGTACTGGTAAATTAAGAAGGAAACACTGTGGACCAGTTGTACTGGTAAATTATGAAGGAAACACTGTGGACCAGTTGTACTGGTAAATTAAGAAGGAAACACTGTGGACCAGTTGTACTGGTAAATTAAGAAGGAAACACTGTGGACCAGTTGTACTGGTAAATTAAGAAGGAAACACTGTTATATAACTGAAATGCTGGTGAAAGCAGTGTAAAACAACACCCTTCAAACAAGCAAAATTTGTTAGATTTTTTTAAATGATCAAAGATTGTAAAAACCAAAAAAGAAAAACTATAAAATAATTCTCTATTACAAAGGCCGAGCTCTAGATAAGAGGCGTTTTGCATGTTCTATAATCCTTATTTGACCTTATAACCATATGTTGTGGGTACTCAAAAGAATCGTCTCGATGAGACGATTCTGTTGAGTACGCACATCATAGGGTTTGGTTGGACGATAAGAGATTGTGGGGAAAAGAGCTGTACACATGCCTCCTAATATCTGGACCTCTAAATGGGCCACAGTTGGCAAACAATAATTATAGGAGACAGGAATCTCTTGTGCCATTCACTTTACTCTACAGGGTCGCCCCATTGCCATCATATACGATTTGCTGCTCAAACTGTTTTGATGTCGTGGACAGAAGTTAAACCATTTTCCCACTTATTGACAAACAATTTGACGCATCTGCAGCAGACATTAAGTTTGAAAGCTTTATAGCAAATTCTCCTTTTGCCACACTATTTTCAACTTTAGTAGTCAATATGCTTTCCCACCTACAACAATTCTGCAGTAGATTAATTTGAAAATATCTGGACAAAAATATGGAAAATCTCTATTAAAAAAAAGCTTCCAAGGTACTCGGCAGATTTAAAATTATTGCGGCATTATGCGAGATTACCCCTTTAATATAATTTGTCACAGTCAACTGTTTACAAAAAAAGTCCAATTGCATGTGGGAAAGGGTTAATAGAGATGAATGGCCTGTGTTTGTTTTATCCGGTTCTGGAAATTCTATTTCCATGTGCTTGGTTAATCAATTCATAATTTGATCCACTATGACTGAGATAGCCATAATGGGGTTTTTATATTATAGAAGCCGGTAGTTAGCCTTTACTTTATTGATAAGTGGGGGTCAATTCTCAATGGTGCCAATCGGTATTTGGTGCTCCTTGTTTCCTTGGGAACCATCAATATTTCTTCTTGGAATGTTTTTTTCAGACTTAACAAATACCCCAAGGGTATCAAGACAATATAGTTCTGGCATGCTTGCCGCTCTTTGTTTACATATTCATTTCTATGAATAATACTCCCTTTGTATTGTGGTTGACCTATAGCTGACTGTTAATATCCTTTCCCACTTACGAGCTCCGGTAGCAACGCAATTAAGCTGTCAATCCAGGGGTTGTGAGTTTGAAACCAATCTCAACAAACATGGCGTTTGATAAAAGTCACTGTCTTCCACCAATTGGCTTACAGTCTATGTGGAAAGGCAGCCAGTTGCTTGGAAAGATTGTTGTGTGGAGTACTGGTGGGAGAAAGCCAGGAAACACATGAGTAGGTGAACTGGCCACTGTGATAAGACTGAACAATTGTTGAAAACGGCTTTAAACCCCATCAACCCACTGACAACAAATCTGCAGCAGATAATCATGACTTTAAATATATCTTGGCAAAAATATGATAAATCTTTGTAAATGAAAGTTTTAATTATTGAATGGAGTTGAAAACATTGTGGCAGAAGGAGAAATTGCTCATCACCTAGATGTCTTCAAAGTCGACTGCCACCGATTTTTTGTTTCATCAATATACCCATCAACTGTTTACTTTGAGGATTGTAATATTTGCATACATCTTAAATAATATTTTTTATAGGAAAATGCTATGATTAAATGCCACTGTTGTTCTTCTTTCTTGAACAGATCATGTTAGATTAAAGAAGTTGTATAATTACATTTTATATGGAGAAATGCCAAGATGTTCATGCAATTTCTTGCAGCCTAATATTTCTGACTATTTAACCCTTTCCCTCATACGACAATTCTGCAGCAGACGACTTTGAACGTATTTTGTCAAAACATAGAAAATCTCCATAATTGAATGGATCCATAACCTATGACAAAAAGTGGAAAACATTGTAGCAAAAAGAGAAATTGCAGGTTTTGTGCAATTTCTTCTTTTATCACTATGTTTTCAAAAAGCCGTCTGCTGCAGAGGCGTCAGAAAGTGTTGTTTTCCACTTTAAGTCAAAGGTTATCAATTCAATTATAGAGATTTTCTATTTTCTGACAAAATATGTTCAAAGTTGTCTGCTGCAGAATTATCGTATGAGGGAAAGTGTTAAAAGAACTGGATTCCTTGTATAGTGATCTTGGCTTTCCCTCATACGGCCAGCACTACAGGCAACTAAAAATTGTCTCAAAATGTACAATAAAATTTCTTGTGCACTAAAAGTAATCCAATTTTCCAACATTGAAAGATGATTATCCTTACAGGTAACAAGTCTTGCCCTCATAAAGGAAATTTCCTCCAGAAAAGGATTAACTTCCTTTCTCACATATAACACATTTGAAGCAGACATCAAGACAATTATGATATGGAAAATATTAATTAAATATCTCAAAAATAAATAATGATAATTGAAAACGGTAGAAAACATTTGAGCAGTTTCTCCATTTCCTATTTTATGTGGAAAAGGATTTAAATTTTTTCCCTCATTTTTTTGAATGATCTGTAATAGAGAACAGTAAAGCAGGACCAATTGTTAATGGGGCAAATAGAATGTCTGAAACTCAATACCGCTTTCTCAAAGTTTTATCTTTTTCTCTCAGACAACAGCTTTCTATATTTTAGAAAGAATTTTTACCCTTACCTCTGAGGAACAATGGACTTCTTCTATGTTTGGTTGTAGAAAAGGTTTTGTACAGTCTACAGTATCATGGAAAGAACTTTACGCTTACCTCTGGGGAACAATGGACTTCTTCTATGTTTGGTTGTAGAAAAGGTTTTGCACAGTCTACAGTATCATGGAAAGAACTTTTTGCTTACCTCTGGCGAACAATGGACTTTTCCATGCTTGATTGTAGAAAAGGTTTTGTGAGGTCTATTTGAAAACATCTAGTCAAGATCATGCAAAGTCTCTTCAAATGAAGATATATTTACAGACAAAAGTTGAAAACATTGTGGTTATAGGAGAAATTGCTTGTTTTGAGCAATTTTAACCCTTTCCCTCATACGGCAATTCTGCAGCAGACGACTTTGAACGTACTTTGTCAAAAAATAAAAATCTCCATAATTGAACGAATAACCTGTGGAAAACATTGTGGCAAAAGGAGAAATTGCACGTTTTGTGCAATTTCTTCTTTTGTCACTATGTTTTCAAAAAGCTGTCTGCTTTAGAGGCGTTAGAAAGCGTCTATATGAGGGAAAGGGTTAACCTTTTGTCAAAGTATTTTCAAAAGTCGTCTGCTGCAAAGGCGTCAGAAATCGTCTATTATGTGGGAAAGAGTTAATTGTCAACCCATTCCCACATGAAGAAGTAATTTATGACGCATTTGTAGCAGACACGTTTGAAAACATAGTGAAGAAAGGAAAACATACCTCATTATGTTTTAATTCAACTTAATTAAATAATTTCGCTTTCCATTATAAAGAGTTTGCATCTTTCAAATGACTAAAAAGCATGTTCAAAGTCGTCTTTTGCAGTTTTGCTTGTATGTAGAAAAGGGTTAATGCATAGTTTTTGCCATAAAACATCCCATCCTATACAAAGAGAAAAAGCTTTCAGTACTCCATGTTAACGACTGACTTAATGTGCGATACATCCTACAGACACATATGTTAAAGCTAATCAGAATCCTAACTGTCCATGAATTTTATGGATAATATGAGAACTGTCAAGTCAGAAGGTCTGCTATATATCCTCCTTTTGGTTAACAGAAGATGCATGCACAGCAATTTACCGCAGCCACACTTCTAGCTTATGTAATGTTAGCTTCATGTTGGCATGTTTAGATACATAGAGCTCTTGTAAGGCCCAGCATTCATATGTGCAGGCTAACCCGAAATATCGTTGTTTGCATGTTCTTAAAGGACTCTTTTTGCATGATGCAGTTCATATATTTCTTCTGATGATAAAACCCAGTAAAATAGATCAATAAATTCCACAGATATTCAGACTCCCTTTGGAAGACCAAATGGGTACACTAACCATTTCTGTATTAACTGTTTTCCTCAATTTTTTCCTCGGGGCGCTCGTTTAAAGTCCTCTGGTGTTTTAAAATTAAATGTCTTGCTTTTATGAAAGTCAGATTAAATAACCAAGTAAAATGTTATAAGATAAATGGTAAACTTTTCCACTGAAATATTTGCCTTATCATCTAGTACTCCTTCAATGCCATTCAAGCTTAAAATGTTAACTTTTCCAGTCCTTAATGACCGGAGGAAAAAGCTTTTGAAGACGTTCAAGAATTTCCCATTAACATAGGACAGACAATAAGCTTTAGCTGATAAAGGTTATGAAAAAATAATTAACACAAAAAACACCAACCAATACAGAAAGGATACTGACCGACTTCACATTTTTGTTATGACTAAGATGGAGTTGTTTGAAGTGGGTGGTGGGTGGAGAGATTCGCCTCATTATACATTCTCCTCAGATTTAACCCTTTCCCACATAATATTAGTTGCATTCTGATGCCTCCATAGAAGATGACTTTTGAAATCATTGTGACTAATGGAGAAATTGCTCATGACTATCATTTAATGAGATTTTCAATAGTCTGGACTTGATAATTTCAAAGTCATCTGCTGCAGATTTGTTGTATGTAGAAAAGGGTTAACCCTTTCCCTCATATAGACGCTTTCTGACGCCTCTGCAGCAGACAGCTTTTTGAAAACATAATGACAAAAGAAGAAATTGCTCAAAACAAGCAATTTCTCCTTTTGCCAAAATGTTTTTCACTTTTAGTCAGTGGTTATCCATCCAATTATAGAGATTTTCTATTTTTTGACAAATTATGTTCAAAGTTGTCTACTGCAGATTTGTCGTATGTAGGAAAGGGTTAAAAAGAGTCCACAACTAGCTTTCAAATTCCCGCTTCGCCATGTTTTGCTTGCAGTCATTTCTTAAGTGACAGTGTCAGATAAGATTACTGGTATGTTTGTTGTGAATGGGCTAAATCATCTAGGTTGGATTAAGGTAGCCGGTTGCCTAGGATTTTCACTGTTTAGAATGCTGTGTTGAGTACTGGTGGGAGTAAGCCAGGAAACACAAGTTAACCCTTTCCCTCGTATAGACGCTTTCTGACGCCTCTGCAGCAGACAGCTTTTTGAAAACATAGTGACAAAAGAAGAAATTGCTCAAAACGAGCAATTTATCCCTTTGACACAATGTTTTCCACTTTTAGTCATAGGTTATCCATTCAATTATAGAGATTTTCTATCTTTTGACAAAATATGTTCAAAGTCATCTGCTGCAGAATTGTGGTATGAGGGAAAGTGTTAAGTGAACAAACCCTGATGACAGATGAAATTGGTGGTTACTCCTCCAATCAATCATACATAAATGTTACTTTTCAACCATTTCCACCTACAGACGTATCTGGAGCAGAAAATCACAAATTTCTCCTTTTGCCACAATGTTTATCCACTCTATCAAATCATTTTACTTACATTTACATTATGTGCGCTTTGATGTTTTCATCATCTACAGTTTTGATGTATGTGGGAAAGAGTTAATGATTGTTTTTTATTGGACAGGGCACATAAAATGACATATTCATGCCTTGGTAAACATAGCCACCTAGGGTTTACTGGTATGCGACACATTTTTTTACCATTTGACATGGTTAGTTTTAATATGATTTCTCTCACTGACCCTTTTCAATATGCCCCAAAGCTGCAGCAGAGGACTTTAAAGCATCTTAGCAAAAATTTAGGTAAAATATCTAATAATGAAAAGTTTTTTACTTAATAAAGATTGCCGAGAAATTCCTCCCATTGACACTATGTTTTCAAAAGTTGTCTGCTGCAGTGGTGTAAGAAAGCGTCTTGTATGTGGGAAACGGTCAACTGACAATGATCATCGTTTATTACACGATTTTAGACAAGTGTACAGCATGGATACAATGTAATTTTACCTTGTTGAAACTCTTTTCAACTGTCTTTCCCTCTCTTTTTAACCATTTCCCCACATGCAGGAACATTTGGATGAATCTGCAGTAGTCTGCTTTTGAAAATAATAATAATAATAAGCAATAATAAAAAAAAAATGAAAAGTAATAATTGAAAAGAGTTGAAAACATTTTGGCGAAAGAAGAAAATGCTTATTATTAGCAATTTCTCTTTTTGGTCACAATGTTTTCCAAAGTCGGCTGCTAGAGGGTTGTTTGAGGGTTATAATGCTGAAGTTTTACTGCAATGGAGGACAGTTTTTAATTTATAAGTAGATCTATTCTGAGTCGGTCAAAAAAAAGAGTATTTACAATTAAGTAAAAGATGATGTTAAACAACATAATATGTGGTAAATTATTAAAATAAAACTTGGTTTTCTCTTTGATCTTGGACCCTTGGTTGTTTACATCATTAAGGCCATGTCTGAGCAATGTTTAATCGCTATAAACGTAAACATTACCACAATGTTTTCAAAAGTTATTTGCAACGGATTATGTCAAAAACAATTGTCTGTACATTGGAAAGGTTTAAAGAAGAATTACCCTTTTCCACATACATATGTTTTCTAGCGCCTCTGCAGCAGACCACATTTGAAAAAATTGTGACAAAAATACAAATTGCTCATTTCATAATGAGCCATTTCTCTTTGCCAAATCTTTTCAATAATTATCTTCTCATTCATGGACAGACATATTCTGTGTGTTTGCTTAAATGTTTTCAAAGTTGTGTGCTGCAAATTGGTTGTATGTGGTAAAGGGTTAAGAAAGATTTTGCAGTCTAGAAAACTAAAAGGGCCAAGGTGAACAATTAGTGATCTTTCATTTCTCCTAAATTTCATACAAACATTTCAACAACAGATCAAGTATCATTATTTTAGTGATCATACACTATAATATTAAAAGTTAATGTCTGGATTTAAAGCTTAGAGATTTGTTTGAAGTAAACATTTAACATTCCAAATGGTCATGAAATTGCTCTAAATGGGATCGATTGTTTCATGGTCATCAAACTATATGACCGAATTATTTTGTTACCTGTATTCAATCAACTTTTAACACCTTTACAGTCTATATTGAATCCATTCCCACATACAGACAAACTTTAAAAACATTGTGGCTAAATGGAAAGTTGCACATGATGTGCAATTTCTACATTTGTAAAAATTATTATCTCAATTGCCGAGGTGATTTCGGAGTCATCTGCCGCAGATTTGTTGTTGTATGTGCAGCAGCTAACTTACTACTTCAAAACATTATGGCATTTTTTTTTGAAAATCTCCTTTTATAAAAGCTAGATGTGTTAAAATGCATTTTCATGAATAAACAGTTTAACCCTTTCCCACATTTAGGCACATTCTTTAGCATCTACAGCAGATGAGCAATTTCTCCATTTAACCCTTTCCCTCATACGACAATTCTGCAGCAGACGACTTTGAACATATTTTGTCAAAAAATAGAAAATCTCTATATTTGAATGAATAACCTATGACCAAAAGTGGAAAACATTGTTTCAAAAGGAGAAATTGCTTGTTTTGAGCAATTTCTTCTTTTGTCACTATGTTTTCAAAAAGTCGTCTGCTGCAGAGGTGTCGGAAAGCATGTAATTATACTAGGGAAAGGGTTAAGTCACAATTATTCCAACTCGATTCAATAATTATATTTTCACGAATGCATTGATGTTTTAAAAGTCGTCTACTGCAGTTTTGTTGTATGTGGGAAAGGGTGAAGTAAGGTTTGTTTTCCCAGAGACTCATTTGTTCCAGAAAGAGTTCCAGGTTACTAGGACAATCCAGGTCTTTATCACATCAAAGTGGTACAAATGGAGAAAATGTAAATAATTAACAACTGGTCCCTCTTTAAATGCTCACATACCAAGTGATTAATTTTAGATCCCTCTTTATAATATTAACCCTTTCCCTCACATAGATGCTTTCTGACGCCTCTGCAGCAGACGGCTTTTTGAAAACATAGTAACAAAAGAAGAAATTGCACAAAACGCGCAATTTCTACTTTTGTCACAATGTTTTCCACTTTTAGTCATAGGTTAACCATTCAATTATAGAGATTTTCCATTATTTGACAAAATATGTTCAAAGTCGTCTGCTGCAGAATTGTCGTATGAGGGAAAGGGTTAATCAGCATGGATCTTCCTGTCTATTATTTTCCAGTTAGTCTATAATACATAATTATTGGTCTTAGGTAAATCTGACCATCTGGACTTTGTCACTAGCAGCGGAGATCAAGATCAACCTGCAAGTCTGATCACAGTCTTCCCTGTTAGACATCTTGTAGTGCACACATCCTGGTGCAGTCTGATCATAGTCTTCCCTGTTAGACATTTTGTAGTGCACACATCCTGGTGCAGTCTGATCATAGTCTTACCTGTTAGACATCTTGTAGTGCACACATTCTGGTCTTATAACAACAATTTAATCATCCCTGTCCTATGTGCAACAAATATACAGCAGACAACTTCAATAACATGTAGGTAAAAATATGGAAAATCTTGAATTAAGTATAAATACAGTAGTACATATAATTGAAAACACTGGCAAAAAGAGAAATAATTGCTTGTTGTGAGGAATTTCTCCTTTTGCCATGGTGTTTTCGAAAGTCGTCTGCTGCAAATGCGTCAAGATGTGTCTGCATGTTTCAAAATCTTTGAGGATTGATATTTGTGTGACGCGGCTCATATGGCTTTCATTCAGTTTAAGCACAAAAGTATTTCTAGAAATCCATTTCACTTTTCATGAATTTTCTGCTCAATTAATCATGCTGTTAATTCAATCAATGGATATAAAAAGATAGACAGTTTGTTCTGTCTTTAGAATCAATACATTATTTCAGGCTTGCATTATACCAATTAATCTTTTCCCGCATACAACAAATCTCCAGCAGACTGCTTTAACAGCATTTAGGCAAAACACATTGATAACTTCTATAAATGAAAGTATTGAATCCTTTTCCCTTAACACTTAAAACTCGGAGAAAAATTATACATATAATTCTGATTATCCAGATGTTGGTGACTGGTTCTTTCCCATCTCAGATGGCGCTTATAATTCAATTACATGTATTAAAGGGTTATAGTCAAATCCCAATTGCATGAGGTTTAAGGCTGTACTAACCTTCAATTAAAGGAAATTCTTTGAATTAAAAGGATGATAAAACTTTTCCTCAGGAAGATATTTTGATATTCTTGGATTCAAAGGCACATTCTGTGTGAGATCTGAAATTGGTTTATTATCACTGTGAGTTATCAGTTCCAGGCTGGGGAACCTATTCTTTATAAATGGGAATGGAATGAAATAAATGCTTTTGACACGAAAGCCTTGTAACAAAACATTAGTCTTCCTTCACACATTTATTCAGAACTGTTGATAAGAGGCGTATATCATGTTCTGATGTCCTTGGTTATCATCCAAATCTTATGTTTTTGATTGGACTTGTGAAGTCTTTTTTAGCTCGTCTGTTTTTCGAAGAAAAAAGTGTGGGGGGGTATTGTGATATCCTCAAAAAGCTTGAACCTTACCACATCACTCAAAAACCGTGGTACATTTTCAAATGAAACTTGGTACACATGTTTCTAGGAACAATACACATGTCTAGACCAAGTCGCATAACTCTGGCTGAAATAATTATTCAATTAAATGCCCCTTTTTCGAATGAGCATTGGCGTTCCCTCTGCAGGGCTCTTGTTTTTCTCTTATGATGCATTTTGTCTCCTGCAGCAGACGAGTTTTGGAAATCTGGTGACAAAAAGAGAAATTGCTCATTGAGGAATTACTCACTTTGTCAAAATGCTTTCAACTTTATTCAATAACATTACTTCCACTTACAGAGATTTTTCACATTTTGGTCCAGATGTTTTCAAAGTTGCTTAAGTGACCAATGGAACTGTACTGGATGTTATCCCATTTTCACATGTGATGATACATGAAAAAACGTTTTCTTCCTGCATAACATAGATCAGAAATTAAATATACTATAGTTTTTGCATTCTCTGTTTGACAAGAATCCCTAAAGCCTTGAGACGCCCAAATTTATTGCATTCATTGTTTTTATGAGATTTGTCATGGTAAATCTTGTTTACTTGTTATTTATCACCCCCTTCGTGGAGGCCCTGGCATTGCTTAAATCAATAATCAAAACCAAGGCCCTGATATTGCTTATATTGCCTGTATCAATCATAAAAACCAAGGCAGACCAAATACTGCAATAAATTGTCATCTGGGCAAGCCACTTCCTGTTTTATTGGGACTGTTTTACTGTTTAGTATGAATATTTTATGAGCCAACAGAGAACCTGTTCCATTATGTGATTGTATTTGGTATTGTGTTGATAATTTCTGGTCATTAGCTGCATTAAATGATATGATTAGTTAACAATGCCAAAGATAGTTTATCCTGGCTCTCTCATAGAAAGATAGAGACACCATAGACATTTATATGCAAATGCTATTAGATAGCCCTTTTCCACGTCAATCGAAAAATAATGCAGCAGAATCTGATGACTTTGGCATAGTCTGATGGAAAAATAGGGGTAAATGTCTTTGAATGATATGGTTTAATATTAAAATAGAATTGAACACTTTTTTGGCAAAAAGAGATAATAATTTTATGAGCCTTTTTTTTCTCTTGCCACAATGTTTTCAAAAGTTGTCTGCTGCTGATTCATCAAAATACATCTGCCATGTATGAAAGGGTTGAGGGAATAAAGTGGCAGTATTTAACCCTTTCCCTCATACGACAATTCTGCAGCAGACGACTTTGAACGTATTTTGTCAAAACATAGAAAATTTCTATAATTGAATGGATAACCTATGACTTAAAGTGGAAAACATTGTGTCAAAAGGAGAAATTGCACGTTTTGTGCAATTTCTTCTTTTGTCACTATGTTTTCAAATAGCCGTCTGCTGCAGAGGCGTCAGAAAGCGTCTATATGAGGGAAAGGGTTAAATATAACACAGCAATGAATTCACACTCTGCAGCATTAATAAACAACCTTTTGCATGGGGTCCGCAAATTAATGTTTGAAAAGTTAAAATGCAAATTAAATATAGAATGTTTGATAGACTGAATGGCCAAGAGAGACGATTTTAATCAGACTGATCTTGGGAATGCTTGATTCACGAAATGTCCAACACTGGGAAGGAAGACTTTGATTAGAATCATCTGGGAATGCTTGATTCACTGAATAGCCAACACTGGGATACCTTTGATCAGACTCATCTGGGAATGCTTGATTCCTTAAATAGCCAACATTGGGAAGACTTATATCGCACTCATAAGGGAATGATTGATTCTCTAAATGGCCAACAGGGAAGTCTTTGATCACACTGCTCTGCGGACTTAAACTTATATGGATATATCCATGGTCACTTATAATCATGCAGATGTCTGGCTTTCCTTGGACGTAGTTTGTATTTTGTCTGAATCAATATGTTATAATTGTGGTGTGCCTGTTGTCATCTCAGTCGAAGATTTACGAAGATTCGAGACAGTAGACAAACGATGCCAGATAAATCATCTCTCAAATGAATTTTCCCAGTATTGAAATTGAAGATGCAGTCAGGGAGCATTATTATGATTATCTATAATAGATTCGGATTTTACTTTTGAATGTAAAATTGGTGAATGTATCGCGTTCAGGGTTTCAAATTCATGATGAAAGGCTGTGAATGGCAAGCAGTGATGAATAAACTGATATTCTTAATTTATTTCAATTGTAACATAATTTAAATTCTAGCTTTACTGTGTATACCAGACGATACATTTTGTTCTGATGGGAACATCAATGATGTTGGGTCAAAATAAAGTCATTTATAATGCTTTTAATATGACGTCGTGTGTTAGATACTTCACCCTTTGTGAAAGATATATCGTAGAATTGTTCACTCTAAGCTATATTTGTTGTGTGAAAGGCTGTTAATGTAGGAAGATAATATGTTATTATGTCTTTATAATAATGATAAAGGTGTATGAACTATTTTGTTGTCTGATCCTATTGACCATGTTTGCTGTGGTGAATTATTTGTGTTATCATCATAGGTTTCCACAATCTAAGGGTTGATAAAATGATACTATAATGTATATAATTAATATGAAAACATAAATAAAACTCCAGTGACTTATCATTCTTGAATTACAATAGTGGTTTACTGGCCAGAGCGGCCAGTGACCCCATTAAAGGGGTGGTCATTCACAGGCTGACCTATTTCCCACAACTTGAATCTTTTAAAGAGGTTTTATGGAATCAATGTTATAAAAAAATGATTGATTGATTTGTTCGGTGTTTTTTTCCGCTTCTTTCAAAAAAAAAATCAGTTATATCACCGCATCTCCGAAATGAGGAAGGCGGAAAAATCAGAACAAATGGTCTGTTTCAGGTTTCTGATTTCAATTCTCTTAGTTCTTACATACATATCTTTACCAAAATCTTATGCCTCTTTCACCATTGTAAATCCAGATCACAATGCATGTTGTTCTGATAAGTTTAACCCGTTCTATACAGATAGCATATGACCCCTTATTGCAGCAGTCCCATATTTGAAAATTTAGCAATTTCTTCTTTTCCCACAATGTTATAAAGAGTCAACTGCTTCAATAGAAAGGCAACAACACCTTTTGTCTGTACATGTATAAGTAAAACATTACCACTTAGCAGATGGCCTTTCGTTGCCACAAAAATTTCAACAGTTTTAAGTTGTCTGCTGCAGTTTTGTTGTATGTGGGAAAAGCGTCAAAACTGAACAATTTCTTCATTGTAGTAAATAGGAGTATGAAATATTACAATAAATGAGTATTTGCCAGAGGGTGATATATCATGGATGCATGTGAAGACAAAACAGTTTAACTGTAGGTTGTTACAAGGTGTAGTTACAGCTGATCCGAATGCACTGATAGATATTCGCAATAGGTGGCAAAATGTTCATGTCTTAGGCCAAAAGGTGTCACACAGTTGTGAATTTTATGATGATGAATTTTATCTGCTGCTGGGGCGCTGGACAATAGAATGTTTTCATCAACTATAAATAGAAATATTATCTATCAGCTCATATCCCCCCTAGTGTGAAGGCATTAAAACATCTTCATGTGAAAATACTTTGTTTACTGAAATTGATAAATAAAATTCTTTATTCATCCTCACATTTTAACCCTTTCCCATCTGCATTTTGTCGCAATAGCAGCAGGCGACTTTTTAAAACATTTTGGTCAAAGGCTATTTTTGCTCATGATGAGCAATTTCACCTTCAGCCACACTGTTTCAACTTAATTTAACCATTCAGCTATCTTTTATGGAGATTTTTCAGGTTTTTGTCTCTATGTTTTCAAAGTCATATCTGCTGCAGATTTGTTGTATGGATTAATGCAATAAAATTGGTAAATAATAAAAAACACAGTTGGATAAGAAGAAATTACTGTTCATTTTGAACAAATTTATGCCAGAGGCATAAAAACTCCTTTTTGTCCGGGAAATGTATAAAAACAAGTTATCGCCAAGATCAGATTGTGTACATAATAGAGAACATATATATTCAAAGAAGCTACACACTCTTCTCAAAAGTGGTTTGCTTGCAGTGGTGTCAAATTTGCCTGTATCTGGGATAAAATAGTCAACTTAATACAGAGCCACATACATTCATAGAAACTTACATGGACTGTACAGCCAATGGATGAGTTCAGCAATTTATTTGACACCCCCCAGCATTTCTCGCCCAAGTCCCATTACTTTTGACATTTGCCTGTACTTTGATTAATACATTTAGTCAATTTTCTATCCCTCAGGTGCTGATGCTATCTCTCAGAGCTAATATTACTCATTTAAAATATACAGCCAGTCCACTTTGATGTTTCAATGGTGGATAGACTGTGCTTCCTGTGCTCTGTCAGCCCTTTTTGGCTTCATTTTTTTTTTTTTGACATCCATCTTTTTCGTTTTTTACTGCAAGATATTAAATAAACAAGCATAGATTTAATATTCTTAGATAATTAGTTTCTTGTATGGTACTTTCCAGTGTACTATTAACTGCACTCTTTGTGAGAGACATGACCGGATGAGATAATGAAGTGTCCCTAATGTCAATCTTCTTCGTTTTGTTTCTCTATGAAAGAGTGCACCTAAGGCATGAATTGATTGTATTTGTATAAGAGATGATTAAAATATCCATGATTATCATATATATTACTTGCATAATCAGCAATCTGTTTCATGTATTACTATTAAATCGGCATCCTATATGCAGTTGTATGGTTGAATGTAGTGACTGTTCGGGAGAGAAGGGTCACTATTAAGGAAACCCTTGGATTTGAACTCTGCATTAGACAGATAAGCTGATGTTGAACTAAGGTTATGATATTTGAAGTCGGAAAGCACCAGATTTCCTGTGATTAACCCTTGATACATACAAGCAAACAAAATATCAAAATGTCATTCAGGCTAGCTATAATACATGGATGAACATTAACCCTTTCCAACATTCAAGAAATCTGCAGCAGACGACTTTGAACATATTTTGTCAAAAAATAGAAAATCTCTATTATTGATGGATAACCTATGACTAAAAGTGGAAAACATTGTGGCAAAAGGAGAAATTGCTTGTTTTGAGCAATTTCTTCGTTTGTCACTATGTTTTCACAAAGCGTTTGCTGCAGAGGCATCAGAAAGCGTCCATATGAGGATAAGGGTTAAGCCTTTCCAACATACAACAGATATGCAGCAGAAGTCCTTGAAAACATTAACCCTTTCCCTCATATAGACGCTTTCTGATGCCTCTTCAGCAGACGGCTTTTTGAAAACATAGTGACACAATGTTTTCCACTTTTTGTCATAGGTTATCCATTCAATTATGGAGATTTTCTATGTTTTGACAAAATACGTTCAAAGTCGTCTGCTGCAGAATTGTCATATTAGGGAAAGGGTCAAGGTTAACATAGGGGAAATCTCTATAATTGCTATAAGAAAGAGTTGTTGACAGTGAAGGAAAAATGTCTTCTTGTTCACTGCATTAAGGGTCTGAATGAATATCTTTTAATTATTGTTCTTTTTTGTATATTTTCAGATATGGTAAAATTATTTCCACAAAAGCCATTGTCGATCAGACCACAAACAAATGTAAAGGTAAGTTTCAGTCTTGTATAAAATCTTATTGATACTGTACCCGTCATTTAATCTTTTACCATGTAGCAAGGCATCTGCAGTAACGGACATTGAATACATATAGGGGAAAAATATTTTTAACATGAAAGTAAAATATAATTCTTTTCATTTATGGCTGAAATAGAATCTGAGTGTGAAACAGTTTGTACCTCAGATAAGGCTCCATGCTTTGTTGGGCCTGATCTTGATAAGAGTTATTCGCACAGTACAAGGATCTATTTAATCCACTGCTCAAAGAATTGAAGCTGCTTTCAGCAACAGTTCTGTTATACCATGGCATACATAACTTAACTGGTACTACAGGTAATATAATTATAAATACCAACATGTAATGAAACCTTCATAAAGCTTCAACAGTTTTATATAGGCTTTGTGTGATCTTGAATGGGGATCGTACCTTGAACCTACCATGGATTGAAAAGGAAGTCCCACCAATAGACAAGTGTAGCGGCAAATCCTTTCCAGATTAACATTGGTATTGACATCACCTTCTATGAAGTGTACAAGAACAATAGTATTGTTGTTATCTTATATTTCGATCACTATTTAAACATCTAAAATATAACCTGATTATGTCATTCTTATTGTATGCTTTGTGAACATAAATGTACATGGGCCAGAGGCCTTTATACTTAAATAAATAATTGAATGGAATTTAATTAATATTGGTGCAAGAAGACATTAAGTTTGTTTTAACCATTTCCTACTTGTAGACGCATTTTAAACATTCTAGCCAAAAAAAAATCCTCAGACCGGAATGTTTTCAAGTCCATTTGATAATAATAATTTCATTTACAGAAAGTATATAATATGGCTTCATGTTTTCAAAGTCGACTGCTGCAGATTTGTTGCATATTATGGAAAGGTTTAACCCTTTCCCTCATATAGACGCTTTCTGACGCCTCTGCAGCAGACGGCTATTTGAAAACATAGTGACAAAAGAAGAAATTGCACAAAACATGCAATTTCTCATTTTGCCACAATGTTTTCCACTTTTAGTTGTAGGTTATCCATTCAATTATAGAGATTTTCTATTTTTTGGCAAAATATGTTCAAAGTCGTCTGCTGCAAAATTGTCGTATGAGGGAAAGGGTTAATTTCATGGTATTTATTGATGGCTAGTACCAAGGGGAGAATATATTTCTTCAGGAATACATAGGAACTTTGTTAATTACACAGTTGTCCTTAATTAGTTGTTACATACAGTGGAAATTCATACCCTTTAAATGTCATGATCATTATGTAGAATTAGTCCTTATCCTGCATTATCTTGATTTACTCATTTATCAATTCAGAGCAATGGCTATACGTATTCCTTTCCCACTTATAGACTCTGTCTGACGCGTCATGCAGTATAAACTACTTTGGAAACATTGTGACAAAAATAGAGAAATTGTTCATAATGAGCAATTTCTCCATTCGTAACACCGTTTTCAACTCTTTTTAAGTTGGTTTGACTTTTATTTATATAAATTTTTCATATTCTTGCCTAGATATTTTTCAAAGTCATCTGCTGCAGATTTGTCGTATATGGGAAAGGGAGCATTGGCTACTTTTCATAATTCATCTGTTTACAATGGTGTCTGGATGTGTGAAAGGGTTGGTAAAGGGAAATGTTGGGCACGGTTCATTTCTTAGAGATCTAACAACCTGTTTTGGTTACAGTTAATAATAGCTTAAAAGCTATGTTAAAGGCCTAAAATCGTAAATATGTGAAATTTATACCACAATTTTAAGTCATTTATGAGGTCCCTTAAATTACCTTGCCCTTTCTTGTAATTTTGTGTCTCCATTTAATAAATTTGTGAATGGAAAAAGGAATTCATTAAGTGTAACAGTAATAACAAGAAAAGACTTCCTTTTCACAATTGCTCCCATTTAAAGTTAAAAGAAAACGGACTGCTTTGAAAACAACTAATTTGGCATTATATAGGACATATTTCTTAAATTAATACACTCTTAATTCTCAATTTAAGCCCTTTGTTTTCGGTAGCCACAACCCAAAAAGATTTTATGAAGTAAAAATGGTTATATTGTTGATCAAATGCTTTTTCACTCCCCCGCCTTCGCGTGACTTTTTTTTTAAAAGAAAACCTAAACGATCATTACGCTTAAAATTCTGAAAGTTCTTACGGAAACATGGCTTTGAATGAAAGATGAAAGTGGTTAGATTTAGACCAAAGAGCTTGTACAAAGTAGATATCTCAAGTGGTTGGAGGATCATTATGTAATTTTCCTGTTTGACATGGTTTCCTCATACTACTACTCTCTGTGGTCCTTTGATTATGGGAAGTAGAGATATTAGGGCTCTGTTATTTAAGCTTCACATGCAATTAAAAACATGTAGATTTATTGAAAAGTTTCTTGATGAATGATAACAAATGTGTTTTTCTTTTAAGACAAACTACAAGAGAAAGTTGATGCAAGGCATCAATGTCGCCGGAAAAGACTGCATTGATTTATTTATGTATTCTTGACTTTCCTTAGTCTATTCAAACATTAGGAACGTAGTAATGAAAACATTTGCTTATAAATTTTATATACATACCTATACATTAGGGTATCTATAAAAAATTAACGAAATGTGTACACATTTATCTGGCTTAAATTTAATTTTGCTGTTGTTACTTATTTAAATAATAGTATTCATTCATATCATTTCAATGTTTGTCAATCTTTTTCGAATCACAAGGTAAATATCCTGGTATTGTTTTAAAGGGAGGTAATTTGAAGAAAACAAAAGTCTTCAAAAGGAGAAATATATCAGCATTACCGTCTACAGTTTAAATTGTTCTATTGTTTGTGGATTTAAAAATGTTCTTTTTTTCTTAATTCTACATGTACAACGAAATATTGCGGCTTCTCTTTGACGCCTTGCGTCAAACATTCGTCTTGTACTTGTCTAAAATAAAATAATATCACTCGCTTTTTCATATCGAAATGCGCATGCGCGAAAATCGATGTTAAAGGTCACGAAACTACACAACAGAATAGGGTCTATATTTAGCTTAGAAACAGTTCCTACTTTAGATATTCATGGATTAACATTATTAAATGAATTCTACACAAATCAAGACATCTCTTTGAACATGAAAACAACATTTAGTAAGTTAAAATTGCTATTAAAAGGAGAATCCGAAATTGACCTCAATGATGACACATAAGAGTCTGCATTAGGGGGTGTTGGTTCACGTCTTGAAGGGACCACTTTTGTCTTCGTAAATAAGACAAAAAACTTAAATGCGAGTGAAATAAAAAAAAATGCAAACATTAAAAAATCGGAATATTTATTTCATTTTAGATGTGTCATTTATTAGTGTTCGTAAACAACCACAATTGTAATATGTTCAAATCATCTAGATTTGTTTCTTTCTAATAATAAGCCGCCCTCCCATGTGATTTCCGAAAAGCTATTAAAAATAGAAGTCGCGGGCTTCTGCCCGGCGACTAATAAATATTCAGATGTATAGTTTAACCTTTTCCCACATATGATTTAACCCTTTCCCTCATAAAGACGCTTTCTGAGGCCTCTACAGCAGACAGCTTTTTGAAAACATAGTGACAAAAGACGAAATTTCTCAAAACAAGCAATTTCTCCTTTTGACACAATGTTTTCCACTTTTAGTCATAGGTTATCCATTCAATTATAGAGATTTTCTAATTTTTGACAAAATATGTTCAAAGTCGTCTGCTGCAGAATTGTCGTATGAGGGAAAGGGATAAGGCAAAAATACAGAAAATCTCTATAAATGTCAGTATAATTATTTCATAGTTTTGAAAAAATTGAGGCAAAATGAGAAATTGCCATTTATTCTTTTGCGCCGCCGGTGTTTTCAAAGAGTGTCTGCGGATGCACCAAAATGTGTCTGTAAGTGGGAAAGGATTGATAATATGTGTGATGTAGGAGACAGTTATGCATCAATCGAGATCTGTAAAGCTCCCAAGTTTAATCAACATGAATGTGGGATGGGGTCATAAGTTTGGGACCTTCCCCATCACCTTCGTCTCAATGTACTGGTTGAATATCCAGGAAGCAGACCATTTCGTAAAGAAGAAAAGGGATAGGATAAAGGATTTTGTCTCATTCATTCACATGATCGATCAATCTCAATCACGCCGGACAAAGGAGATTTGTAAATCATTACATCAGTCTATATTTGTTTAGTAATCATCGTGATTTTGAGTCGGGACATGGAAATGGATTGTTGACATGGCAACATCTTTGTTGACATGGTTACATATCGGTCTGGGCTATAAAAATCAATTATCCTCCAGATTTTGTATATTTGATTCTGGCTCTCAAAACCTGCTTTCAGTGGAATTTTAGATGTTATCACATTAAGAGATTGGCGCCTCTGAATCCATTGTATGAGGCTCTCAATGCACGGGTCGTTGGTTGGAATTTCAGCTCCACCAACATTCTATTTACAATAAACACAAGTTTTTTCGATTCGTGCGATTCTTCTTCCACTTAAATGTTTATATAATAAAAGATAGGCAACCAGCTGCAGGGAATGCTATTGATAAAACATGGCCCAAAAACGTTTTTGTAGGTGTACTGGTGACGATGATAATTGTAATTTATATGCCAATGATTGTATTACTTAACAATAGTAGAAATTGTAAAATCCTCGTGGAAAGTTGTGATGTGTTGTTCTTGTGATAGTCACCGAAACCCTTTCCCACATACATCAAATCCAAATCTGCAGCAGACGACTTTGAAGACATCTACACAAGGGTATGAAAACATATTTACATAGAATTGAAAACATTTCAAAAGACGTCTGCAGCATTTGTATCAAAATGCGTCTGAAAGTGGGAAAGGGTTCAGACAAACAAAATCAATCATAGATCTACATCTTCTATTGTTTATGGTCAGAAGCATTCAACAGCAGATAATCATTTCTCTAAGAAGTAAAAAAAAAAATGGAGCCGATATTGGATGTTTTGAACGGTAATTGTATTCGTAAACTTACCCTCCAGATATTTGATGTTGCGTGTCCAGGTCTTGTTTGGAGATGGAGTGTGTTTTTTGCAATTTCTCTAGATGGCCTTGTTTGCTATATACCATTAGTGGATTTGACTTCTAAAAGGGAAATTGGCCTGGTGTTGAGTCTTGCTTTTGAGTGTATTTGTGTTTTTGCAATCTGTTTTATTGATTTCATCTACATGCTTTACTTTGTCTGAACGCGTAACACAATTCTGTACCTAAAAGACACTTTCTGACACCCCTGCAGCAGATGGCTATTGAAAACATTGTGGCAGAAGGAGAAATTGCTCATTAAATATATTTTCATTCATAGAGATTTTTTGCAAGATGTTTTCAAAGTCGTCTGCTTCAAATTTGTGTTATGTGGGAGAGAGTAAATTTCTCATTTTTCTGTTGATACTCAAATGGTTTATATAATAACTTCCTTCTCGTAATTATTAAGTCTTTCCCACATAGGACAATTCTGCAGCAGACGACTTTGAACATAATTTATCAAAAAATGGAAAATCTTTTTGTGCAATTTCTTCTTTTGTCACTATGTTTTCAAAAAGCCGTCTGCTGCAGAGGCGTCAGAAAGCGTCTGTATGAGGGAAAGGGTTAAAATGTAGTTTATTAAAAGTGGCGTTTGATCTAAATATAGAACATCTCATTAGAAAAAGATCATTTAACGTCGGTTAACCCTTTCCCTCATATAAACGCTTTCGGATGCCACTGAAGCAGACGGCTTTTTGAAAACATAGTGACAAAAGAAGAAATTACACAGAACGTGCAATTTCTCCTTTTGCCACAATGTTTTCCACTTTTTGTCATAGGTTATCCATTCAATTATGGAGATTTTTTATGTTTTGACAAAATAAGTTCAAAGTCGTCTGCTGCAGAATTGTCGTATGTGGGAAAGGGTTAATGATTGTTTTAGGTTTATGATGAAACAAATTTTTCGATGAGGATGTCTCAGGAAGCCGAATGAAAGAAATAGGAAAATCCAGTGGAATGGTATTTTGATGGGTTTTTGAATGGGGAGATTTGTTTATTGATTCAATGCTACAAGTGGTCCAATCTTCTTTTATAAAATCATCAATATCAGAAGAGGTTTATGCTAAGTTTGTAATGTCTCAGCAGTCAGCAGTGATTGGTCGGAATTTGACCTTCAGGTACATTTTAACATGGACGGTCTGAACAATTTCTTTGGCAGCAATTTTAGTGAGAAAAGCATAAATGTATGAGTACGTATTTTGTAATGGCTCTTTCAACCAAAAGTTATAGTTTATATCACAGCATTCCTTGACAATTAACCCGAGTACTCCCGAGGTCGAGATATTAGGAGTGGAATACAGCTCTTTTCCCCACAATATCTCTCTTTATCCAACCAAACCCTACGATGTGAGTAATCAAATGATCAAAAGACAACCCCTTTTATTCAAATATATCACGGCGACCAACTGGCTGCTCTTTTCTACACGGACTGTTTAAGCCCAAAGCTGGAAGATACTTGACGCATTGAATTTTTGTCATACATTCAAAAGAATCTTGGTTGAGCTAGGATTTAAAAATTCATCATTATAGAAACAACTTATTATCCTCAAATGTTTTCTAAAACAAATGAATTGGATAGATTTACACTGGGAAAGGGTTCATTCTTAAATTTGTGTAGTTTCGAGTTGTCGGATGTTGGCAACAATTACTGAAAATAAATTTGAAGATTGATGATGTATTAAACCTATATTTGGTGTCAAAATGGAATAAATTTAGTGGCTGGCTAGTCAAGGGGAACACTTGTGTATTGAGAAATTGTTCAAACGTGAAATGAACGCTTTCTGACAAGTGTATTTACATTTTTTAATGGAGTGCCCTAGCCAGTTTACTTAGTTTTCAATGAAATGTTTGTCCCCCCCTTTTTTGTAACTTGATAATGTGATATAGGGACAGGTTTAATTACCCTTTCGAACCTTTACTCAGACAAAAATTCTTCTCCCCCTTTAAATTCTCTCCCAATATGCATCAAGTCCGTAACAGATGACTTTGATTGCTTTCAACAATTTTTGCGGTTATATTACGGCATTTTAAGTTATCAGTACTACTGGTCCATTTCATCCTGACACCAGCCAGTCAGTCGTAATGCCAACCCCGCAACTCAGGGCATCTATTACTACCATTTTTTTAAGACTTTGGTATGACCTGGCCGGGGATCGACCCCGCGACCTCACGCACCAGAGGCGGACTCACTACCTCTACCCCACATCCCGGATTAAAAGTGGGGTAAATCTTTTATATATGAATGTTAAATAATTAAAGAGAGTTGAAAACATTGTGGCAAACGTCGTCTGCTTCAGAGGCATCAGAAAACATCTGTAAGTGGGAAAGGGGGGTTAAGTAGTATAATTTGCTGCTATACTGGAAGAAAAGTCAAAATACCAATAATTACAATTGATCGGACTCGGATCTGACTAATTTGTCTATCAGAAAGCTATACATAGGACAGGGATAACACTGAAAAGAAGGGTGTATTTAAAGTTGTGATTAAAATTCATAGAATTTATTGGCTGTCAGAATAAAATTACCTGCTCATGGCTTTAACCCTTACCTACATTAAACAAATCTGCAGCGCACAAATTTGAAATCAGTTTTAGGATAACATGAAAAATCTATTAAACATCACAGTAATACATGTAGAAAAAAATTAGGAAAATCATGAGCGAATTCTTCTTTTGTCCCCCCCGCCCGCAATATGTTTTAGAAAGTGAGTCATCAATAAAAGCATGTCTATGTTGGAAAAAATTAAAAAAAGAAAATTAGAGATGATCTCATCTTGTCTTTGAAAATTAAGTTATTGCCAAACCCCTTCGTTTGACGCGAACACCTGACCGCCCTCAGATTTTTTAACCCTTTCCCTCATATAGACGCTTTCTGTCTCCTCGGCACCAGACGGATTTTTGAAAACATAGTGACAAAAGAAGAAATTGCTCAGAACGAGCAATTTCTCCTTTTGCCACAATGTTTTCCACTTTTAGTCATATGTTATCCATTAAATTATAGAGATTTTCTATATTTTGACAAAATATGTTCAAAGTCGTCTGCTGCAGAATTGTCGTATGAAGTCTGATATACATACAAATTGATGACCAGGACAAGGGTTATCCATTGGTCTGGCAAATTGACAGCCAACCCAGAAATGGCCAACGAAAATGCAAATTGATTCTTTTATTGTTTTCTAGAGATGTTAGTTTGACATGCAACACTTGCCCTCTCCCACGTACAGATGCTTTCTGACGCCTCTGCAGCAGACGACTTTCGAAAATATGAGCGATTTCTACTTTCGCCACAATGTTTTCAACTAAATTGAAAAATTAAACCATTATATGAAGGCATTTTCCACATTTGTTTCTGTAAATGATTTAAAAGGTGTCTGTTGCAGCCATTTCTCCTTTTGTCACAACGTTTTCAAAAGCAATCTGCTGCAGAATGCTTCAATATTTGCCTGCACAATCATGGGACGGTACGTGTTTAAATACATTGAAGTTTTCTGTCCGATTATGCCAAAACACTTATAAAATAAGTGTAGGGTGATAAGTAACATGCAGTCAGTCTGTATGTCTCAAATGCTTTTGGAATATCGAAATTTATCATCTGAAGACTCACAATTTACCGACCTTACAAGAATTTCACAATTATTGTATTAAGCCACCATTTAAACAGTTCTATTATTTCATCATAGGTCTGAATAAGAATGTAACCAGTTCTTAATCACTCTAATACATGTATAATGTGATAAAAACTGAATTAATATTATTGAAAATGGTATCAAATAAACTTATTATGTCTCAGGGTGTTTTTTTTTCGGGAAAAAATAACGAATCACAACTTCCATACTGTCAAATAGGTGCCTATAATCTGTAATACAACAAAGTTTTTGTCCAATCCATCCACTGTATACAGACAGGGAATAGCCCTTTCCCACATATAGACGCTTTCTAACGCTTCTGTCAGCAAAACACTTTTTGAAATGTTTTTATTTAACTCTGTCTAAATGTTTTCAAAGTCGTCTGCTGCAGGCTTGTTGTATGTGGGAAAGGGTTAATACTGATTTTCAGCCAAAATAACTTAACCCTTTCCCTCATATACACGCTTTCCGACGCCTTTGCAGCAGACAGCTTTTTGAAAACATAGTGACAAAAGAAGAAATTGCACAAAACGTGCAATTTCTCCTTTTGCCACAATGTTTTCCACTTTTTGTCATAGGTTATCCATTCAATTATGGAGATTTTCTATGTTTTGACAAAATACGTTCAAAGTTGTCTGCTGCCGAATTGTCGTATGAGGGAAAGGGTTAAGGGATCACAACATTAGACAATTATAAATTGGAAATACTGGCAGCACAGAAATCTGAACGAGAAAATTCTCCCTGATAATTCCTACACTTCCTAATATGTTGCTTGATATAATATTTCTGAGGACCCTTACCCAATTGCAGATTCAATTTCATGCATCTGCAATAGGCCATTTTTGAAAACATTGAGGCAAAAGGAGATTACTTTAAAATGATGAGGAATTTTTCCTTTTGATACATTGTTTTGAAGTACATGTATATTGAATAAACTTAAGGTAGAAATGAATATTTGAAAATGCTTCTACATGTAGGAAAGGGTTAAATCACTGTGGACAATTTGTAATTCCTTGCTTCCCAACAATGTTATGAACTTTTTCAATAATTATTCGTACATTTGTTTAGAGATTTTCCAAATTGTGTCTCGATCTTTTCGAATTTCTTTGCTGCAGATAATTATGCTTTTTGTTGGCAAATGAAAACAGCAAGTAGAATTCATCTGCCCAAGGGCTACATAAATATGGAGCCATTCTGCCAAAAAGTCTGAATGCTTTTCAAAAACAGGTGACTTAAATCCATCGACATGATATTAATTTTGAAATTGTTTCACCCTTTTCTTTAAGAATGTGTTTTATTAACCCCCTTACCATGTGCAATCTCATTTTGACGCAGTCTTGCAGCAGATGGACTTGTGAAAGAATTGTTGCAAAATTATATTAATTGCTCATAATAAATGAGCAATTTTATCCATTTCTCACAATGTTTTCTATCTATTCAATGATTATACTCTCATTTGCCCGAGCATTTCCATATTTTTGAAGTTGTCAATGTAGTCTGCCGCAGATTTATTGTATGTGTGAATGGGTTAACCCTTTCCCAAAAGCAGTAAATCTGCAGCAGACATCTTATTACCTGAAAAAAACTGGAAACTGCCTTTAGATGAAAGTACAATAATTGAATAGAGCTGAAAACATGGTGGAAAAAACAGAAATTGCTTGTTTTCTAAAAGGCGTCAGAAAGTGTCTAGATGAGGGAATGGGTTAAATACAAACTTTTTTAAATAAGGAGAAACTATGCCTTTTGAGAAATTTCCCCTCCACAATGGTGTCACCAGGGGAATATATCGGATCAATTTAGCCCTTTCCCACCTGCAGACGCATTTTGACGCAATAGCAGCAGACGACTTCTGAAAACATTGAGGCCAAAGGTGAAATTGCTCATGATGAGCAATTTCTCCTTCAGCCACAATGTTTTCAACTTTATTTAACAATTAAGCTATCTTTTATGGAGATTTTTCAGGTTTTTGCCACTATTTGTCGTCTGCTGCATATTTGTTTAATGTGGGAAAGAGTTAACAGTGCAATAAACTGCTCTCCTTTTCGGCTGTTTATAAACTTTATTGATAAAACATAAAATAGCTAGCCTCCCAAGTGACAAAATGATCAATAGCTTTCAATAGAACTCGCCATGACCGAAAAAACTATAAATATTATAATATTTGACACTTGTATTAACAAATGAAGACGGCTTTAGCAGCATCTTTAAGCAAGAGGTATCTTAAATGGTGGAGAGATAATCGCAACCTATTTCCCACATACAACAAATCTGCAGCAGATGCCTTTCAAAACATCTTGGAAAAAATATGGAAAATATCTATGAAAGTATTAATGTTGAACAGAGATGAATCGTCTGCAAAATGTCATAATGCATTCTGTGAGTGGAAAAGGGTACAGAATCAAGTATTTCCAGTTTCCATCTAATAAAACTTTATTTTCTTGTAAAGGATTCTGCCTCTTCGGAAAAAATAATAAAACAAGTCACTATTCTTGACAGATGAATTAAAAAAGACCTGTTATTCTGGTTTAAGATGACGCCTGCTAATCCATGGTTTTTCTTTAAGTGCCAATCTTCTGTTGATTACTTAAATTCTGCAGGTTAAGGTTCAACTCTTTCGTGCTTATAGACCCAATCTGACGCCACAGCAGCAGAGGAGTTATATATGAAAACATTGTGGCAAAAGGAGAAATTGCTTATGATGAGCAATTTCTCCATTTGCCACATTTTATTTCAACTCGACTCAATAATAACATTTCAATTTATAGAGATATTCGTATTTTGCCAAGATGCTTTCAAAGTCGTCTGCTTCCGATTTGTTGAATGTTGGAGTGGGTTAAATTTAAGATGTCTGTGTGAACACCATTCAGGGTTGTTCAATAGGTGTTTTAATTAGATTAATATCCCAACTTTTGTATGAATGGTTACGTGACCTAATGTCAAACTTTTCAAAGGTTTTCTTTTTTTGAACTAAACATACTTAAACTGTTAATTCAAACCTTAACCCTTTCCCTCATAGACGCTTTTTGACGCCTCTGCAGCCGACAGCTTTTTGAAAACATAGTGACAAAAGAAGAAATTGCACAAAACGTGCAATTTCTCCTTTTGCCACAATGTTTTCCACTTAAAGTCCTATGTTATCCATTCAATTATGGAGATTTTCTATGTTTTGACAAAATACGTTCAAAGTAGTCTGCAGCTGCAGACCTTAGAATGTCCTATGAGGGAAAGGGTTAAGCATTTGGACCAGATGAAGACAGCATCCTTTGACCTTCAATCTTATTCAATTCGCCCTTACCCACTTACAACAAACCAGCCGAAGATGACTTGGCAAACCTATGGACAATCTGAGAATTGAAATAACAATATTATATATATTTAATAAAGTTGAAGACACTGTGGCAAAAGGAGAAAGTGTTCAGGATGCTTTTAATGATGGGAACATCTTATATGTTTTGCTACCTTATTAATCACCAACAGATAATATTAAAGTGAACGAATTTCAGTAAAAGAAAAAAATAGATTGAAGTAAATTTTCGTAATTGACAACATCTCATATATTATGTATGGGATATCATGAATAAGATACAAGAACATGGCAGCCCACACACCTACCAGATTGTTTGATTGGAAGATTATGACATTTGATTTAACCCTTTCTGACATACACCAAAATTGCAACAGACAACTTTAAAAACATCGAGCCTAAAATATGGGAAAAACTCGATGAATCAATTTATGAGTGTTCTACAGAGTTTTAAAACATTGTGGCTAAAGGCGAAATTGCTCATTATGAGCAATTACTTTTTTTCACAGTGTTTTCAGAAGCCATCTGCTACATAGGTGTCAAAATACCTCTGTGTGTAGGAAAGGGTTAACTGAAGTCGGCTACACATGGTATATATTACTGTTGTTTTACAGTGAATAATTTTAACTTAAGATGTCGCCCACTCAGAACGACCACCTCTGTGGTGTAGTGGTAGAGCATCCCCTCTGGTCATACCAAGGACTTTAACCCTTTCCCTCATATAGACGCTTTCTGACGCCTCTGCAGCAGATGGCTTTTTGAAAACATAGTGACAAAAGAAGAAATTGCACAAAACGTGCAATTTCTCCTTTTGTCACAATGTTTTCCATTTTTTGTCATAGGTTATCCATTCAATTACGGAGATTTTCTATGTTTTGACAAAATACGTTCAAAGTCGTCTGCTGCAGAATTGTCGTATGAGGGAAAGGGTTAAAGATGGTTGTAATGGTTTTCCCTCCTTGGTTGCGGGGTTTAGCATCCTACTGACTGGCTGGTGTCAGGATAAATGGAGCAGTAGTACTGGTAACTAAATTACCCAGGAAACGCTGTATAATATAACTGAAAAATTGTCGAAAGCAGTTTCAAACACCATAAAAACAAACACTCCCGCAGAACAACAATTTCTAAAACATTAGCAGAAAAGGAGAAGATATATTTGTCAATAAAATACAGGATTGTTCAGTCATGAAATTTCAACTAATCAGAAGAACTGTCACTGTTGTAAAACGAAACTTATTTATCAAGAAACAGAAAACAGTGTTGGTTGGAGCTAAATGTTTAATTAGATATTCCATTATTAATATACTTAAATAAAAAATAAAATATTTACAAAATACAAAAGTTTTTGAAACTTGGGTTAACAGAAATGTGTTGGAGTAAATGGTAAAGTTAAATTAAATTTCCCATTACTAATTTATTCAATAAAAATACAATCAATCAAAAATGTATTGAAAATTCAATAGTTTACATTGTATAGATAATCAATCTTTTAACCTTTTTCCACAAACAGACACTTTCTGACGCTTCTGCTGCAGACGACTTTTGAAAACTTTGTGACAACTTTTTAAGTAATTAGTCGCCGGGCAGAAGCCCGCGACTTCTATTTTTAATAGCTTTTCGGAAATCACATGGGAGGGCGGCTTATTATTAGAAAGAAACAAATCTAGATGATTTGAACATATTACAATTGTGGTTGTTTACGAACACTAATAAATGACACATCTAAAATGAAATAAATATTCCGATTTTTTAATGTTTGCATTTTTTTTTATTTCACTCGCATTTAAGTTTTTTGTCTTATTTACGAAGACAAAAGTGGTCCCTTCAAGACGTGAACCAACACCCCCTAATGCAGACTCTTATGTGTCATCATTGAGGTCAATTTCGGATTCTCCTTTTAATAGCAATTTTAACTTACTAAATGTTGTTTTCATGTTCAAAGAGATGTCTTGATTTGTGTAGAATTCATTTATGTTAATCCATGAATATCTAAAGTAGGAACTGTTTCTAAGCTAAATATAGACCCTATTCTGTTGTGTAGTTTCGTGACCTTTAACATCGATTTTTCGCGCATGCGCATTTCGATATGAAAAAGCGAGTGATATTATTTTATTTTAGACAAGTACAAGACGAATGTTTGACGCAAAGCGTCAAAGAGAAGCCGCAATATTTCGTTGTACATGTAGAAATAAGAAAAAAAGAACATTTTTAAATCCACAAACAATAGAACAATTTAAACTGTAGACGGTAATGCTGATATATTTCTCCTTTTGAAGACTTTTGTTTTCTTCAAATTACCTCCCTTTAAAGCAATACCAGGATATTTACCTTGTGATTCGAATAAGATTGACAAACATTGAAATTATATGAATGAATACTATTATTTAAATAAGTAACAACAGCAAAATTAAATTTAAGCCAAGATAAATGTGTACACATTTCGTTAATTTTTTATAGATACCCTAATGTATAGGTATGAATATAACATTTATAAGCAAATGTTTGAATAGACTAAGGAAAGTCAAGAATACATAAATAAATCAATGCAGTCTTTTCCGGCGACATTGATGCCTTGCATCAACTTTCTCTTGTAATACTTTCATATATAGAAATTTTCAATACTTTTGCATAGATATATTATAATTCACAAAGTCGTCTGCTGTATAAGAAAACAAAAGCATATAATGATCAGCTCCATGAAAATCAACTGTGTATAATTCGTATCAAATTGTGTATAGTGAATGGCCATGCTATTCGATCTGACAGCCACAGTCTGACCCTTGCTTGAACCATTAGAGCAGGCTAAATGGGTTTGAACGATTGGAGACATGCAACTCTTGAGCTCCAGCAGGTGGGGAGGTATTGGTTTCATACCATATATATATTTTTTTTCATCTTGGATGTTAATATATCATGTGGGGGTCATCTTTCCTGTCCACTGCAATATAACCTTAGATGTTGAAAGTCAGGCACAAAACCCACAACAAACAAACTATTTGATCCAAATGTTCACTGTTTACTAGATTTCTTTTATTTTAACCCTTTTCCTCATACAGAGGCATTTTAATGCCTACATATGCAGCAGTGCCGTGCCCTCTTCATACTATTGATCATAATGAACAATTTCTCCTTTTCACCCAATATTATTTTCAACTCGATTCAAAGGTTTTTTTAAATTTATTTTTTTAGAGGTTTTCTATATTGTTATCGAGATGTATTCCAAGACTGCTGCTGCTGAATTGTTCTATGTGGGATAGGGGTTAACAGGCTGCACAAAATATTTTGAAAACTGTCAGTCCAAAAGCACAGTTTTCCTTTCATTGTTGAACCAAATATTGCATGAAAATGTGTCGGCCCGAAGGAATTTTGGTCAGTTAGGTCTGAAGAACTGAAGACTTTCACGAAGGCTGGTTTTAAGAAGGTCAAGGGTTAATAGCTTTTCCGTGTTGATTTTCGGAGTCCCCTCCTCCAAATTATGGGCAATTACGGACTGATGACCTATGTACGGTGATACTTTATCATAAAATAATGAACAAATCACCTGTCTTCCTGCAGTCTTTCTCCAATATCTGCCTGGAAAATGACCGATTAAGACAGGATAAGAGGATAAACGCTCGGGAAATACATTTTCCCTCCGTTTTATTGTTGAGGGAGATTGGAGCAAATGGGTATAACAAAGTGGCTGGAAACGATGCATAAAGGCAGAACAAAATGGATTATCCGAACATTACCTTGATTTAGTCATGTGGCATTTTCCGAAAGAAAAGTGGCAAAACATGGTCATTGTCAATTTCGTCTTTTGCCACAATGTGTTCAAGAGGTGTCAAAATGTAACTGCGAGTGGGTAACTTGCTTAACCCTTTCCCTCATATAGACACTTTCTGATGCCTCTGCAGCAGACAGCTTTTTGAAAACATAGTGACAAAAGAAGAAATTGCTCAAAACAACACAATGTTTTCTACTTTTAGTCATATGTTATCCATTCAATTATAGAGATTTTCTATATGTTGACAAAATATATTCAAAGTCATCTGCTGCAGAATTGTCGTATGAGGGAAAGGGTTAAATGCACCAGACAACATGTAACACATCGTAGGACTCTTGGAGTACTTTCTCATCGGTTTAATAACATTGGTATTCTTTTATCTATTTCCAGGTTATGGGTTTGTTGACTTTGAGACGTCACAGGCCGCAGATGTTGCCGTCCACGCTCTACAGGCTCAGGGCATACAAGCACAAATGGCAAAGGTAAATCTTTAATATTTGGTTTGGACATTTTCTGTGAAAAGAGAACGCCACCGTGGCCAATTGGTGAACTTGTGTGTGTTATTTGAGACAGGGTGTGCATTGGGCAGGGTACATTGCTTTACATCTGTACTACTGTGTCGGCCATTGATGGAAAAATTCACTAATAGAGAGCAGTTTCTGTCATTTCCCTTCTTCTAGCTAACCTGATATCATAATTATAAAGTCATCTGATCCCTTTCCCTCATATAGACGCTTTCTGACGCTTCTGCAGCAGACGGCTTTTTGAAAACATACCCGAGTGTCGAAAGAAGAAATTGTGCAAAACGAGCAATTTCTCCTTTTGACACAATGTTTTCCAGTTTAAGTCATAGGTTACCCATTCAATTATAGAGTTTTTCTATGTTTTGACAAAATATGTTCAAATGTCATATGAGGGAAAGGGTTAAACATGAAACAAACATATTATTGTGAATTGAAAGTATACTTTTTTGATGCAATGTAGAAAACGTTCATACAAATTGTTTTCAAAAGATGTCGGCAGCAGCGGTCTCAAAAGTTGTCCGTTTCAGGAAATGGATGAGGGTTCTCCCAATTAAAGAGAGCTAAAATTATTATTATTATTATTATTATAAAATATGGCACTTCATTCTTAAAGTAAACATTGAAGTCCATTTTATCATGTGGTCAATTTAGATTGTTAATGTAATTGTGATGTCCATGCAATATTGACCAATGTGTCCGATCCTTTCCCACATCCTACAAATCTGTTGCAGATGACTTTGAGAACTTCTTGAAAACTTCTTGACAAACATATGGAATGTCACTATAAACAAATGTAAAAGTATTGAATAGTGTGGAAAACATTGTGTCAAAAGGAGCAATTTTCTCATGATGCGCACTTGTTTCCTTTTGCCACAATGTTATAAAAACTTGTCTATTACAGAGGTGTAAGAAATGTGTCTGCATGTGGGAAAGGGATAAAGATAGTGGAGAAATGAAAACAAGAGGGTATTAATCCCAGAACACATAGACACTGCAAATATTTGGTCCAACCTGATTAGTGATGATGGACATGTTATATCGCAAACTATGTCCACATTTCTTGAGTCACACTTAAATGACCAATTGACCATGTTGTTATAACTGTTGACCTTTAACTCTTTCCCACCTGTAGACGCATTTTGACACATCTGCAGCAGATGACTTTTGAAAAGTCTTGTCTATCTGTTATACTTCAACGTTGGTGTACAGCTCTGTGTTACTTAGAGTATAATGGCACTGCCACACCTGTTTCACATAGGACATTTTGTGATATAAATTATCTTCTGTTGAAAGCTGCATAAATTGCCATTCTGATTTATATACATCCATAAAATCTGGTTTTACATTTTACACAATGATCCAATAATTCAATTACGTCCTTCATGATTATCCTGGGTCTTGGGCTAAGTTCATTTGTAAATCTTCTAGTAAATTTATCCAAGGGAATGACAAGTGATAGATTGGAAGCTTGCCCAGAGTTTTCAGGCCAGAAAATGTGACAAAACCGTTAACACTTTCCCTCATATTAGACGCTTTCTGATGCCTCTGCAGCAGATGGCTTTTTTAAAACATAGTAATCAACAATTTCTCCTTTTGCCACAATGTTTTTCAATGTTTTTCACTTTTAATCATAGGTTATCCATTCAGTTATAGAGATTTTTGATTTTTTGACAAAATATGTTCAAAGTCGTCTGCTGCAGAATTGTCGTATGAGGGAAAGGGTTGACACTTTCTCATGTAAGATGTATTGTGAAAGGTATACTTGGTTGTATGAGGGAAAGGGTTAAAAAAAAGTTTGAAAAGTATAATTTTGTTGTTTATTAAAAGCAAGACATTGTGGCGGGCAAAAAAAGACAACTGTTGCAAAGGAATTCAAATTCATTTGCATTTAGGAAAAGGTTGAGGCAAGGGGAAAAAACCCAACAGTTAATGTGAAATCTAATTTCGTTTTTAGGGGTTTGAATATTGCAAAACGTGATGGTTTAAAATTCACTCCATGCTTCAAGCATTTGCATCTAATTGAGCAGACAAAAAGCAAAATTTCATACTTAGACAGCTTGGTTTGAATTTTAATGAATTCTATTTATGGATATTAGCCCTTTGCATAACATTGAATAATTTTTCTTACATGCTGAAATTGAGATGATTTCCAAATGTAAAAACTTCAAAACAAAATTGAATGTAAAGATTTTAATAAATATGTAATTTTGAAGAAAAACCAGTGTTAATATTCACTGAGAATTTTGTTTAACCCTTTCCCTCATATAGACGCTTTCTGACACCTGCAGCAGACGGCTTTTTGAAAACATGGTGATAAAAGAAGTTATTGCTCAAAACGCGCCAATTTCTCCTTTTGCCACAATGTTTTCCACTTTAAGTCATAGGTTATCCATTCAACTTTCAAGCCATAGGCAATTAATCCTTTTCCAAAAATGATTTCAACAGGCGTCAGCTTGCTGTCTTGGAAGTAAATAGTTAGCTCTATGAATAGTTAACCCTTTCCCTCATATAGACGCTTTCTGACGCCTCTGCAGCAGACGGCTTTTTGAAAACATAGTGACAAATGAAGAAATTGCACAAAACGTGCAATTTCTCACTTTTGCCACAATGTTTTCACTTGTTGTCATAGGTTATCCATTTAATTATGGAGATTTTCTATGTTTTGACAAAATATGTCATCTGCTGCAGATTTGTCGTATGAGGGATAGGGTTAACTGTGTTATTGTTAATTCTGTGACTGAAATGGAGGATCATTGACATGCCTTGATATATTAACCCTTTCCCTCATACGAAGATCTGCAGCAGACGACTTTGAACATGTTTGTCAAAAAAAAGAAAATCTCCATAATTGAATGGATAACCTTTGACTAAAAGTGGAAAACATTGTGGCAAAGGAGAAATTTTGAGCAATTATTCTTCTTGTCACTATGTTTTCAAAAAGCTGTCTGCTGCAGAGGCATCTATATGAGGGAAAGGGTTAACTGTTGAATGAATGGCACTCTGTCATGACATTGGGAAATAATACTTTTTACACATCAAACGCTCTGCGTGATCAATATTTAAACTGAAGCTGATCTGCAAGATGAGTGGACGGCAGATCAAGATCAGGACGAACACTCTGAACATAGTTGTGCTTTTACAATACTTGCTGAATGTCAATGTTAACCCTTTCCCTCATATAGACGCTTTCTGACGCCTCTGCAGCAGACGGGGCTTTTTGAAAACATAGTACAAAGAAGAAATTGCACAAAACGTGCAATTTCTCCTTTTGTCACAATGTTTTCCACTTTTAGTCATAGGTTATCCATAGAATTATAGAGATTTTCCATTATTTGACAAAATATTTTCAAAGTCGTCTGCTGCAGAATTGTCCTATGAGGACAGGGTTAACCCTTTCCCACATGATGCAACAGATGTCTTTAGAAAAATGTCAACTAAAACATATGGCAAGCATAGCTCTAGATAAGGAGCGTTATGCTTGTTCTAAAAATCTTTATTTTATCCGCTAACCCCATGTTGTGGGTACTCAAAAGAATCGTCTCAATGAGACGATTCTTTTGAGTACCAGCAACATATGGTTTGGTTTGATAATAAGAGAGAATTGTAGGGAAAAGAGCCGTAAACCCCTCCTTATCTGGACCTCTGGGCAAGTCTGTACAATTGTAGGTATAATTATCGACAAATGTTGAAAACTTTATGGCTAAAGGAGAAATAGCTGGTTTTGAGCAATTTCTCCTTTTGGCACAATGTTTTCATATGTTGTCTGCTGCGGAGGTGTCTACAGGTGAGAAAGGTTAATTTGTAAATATCAGAGACTGGTTCAGATGATGAGTGAAGTAAACAACACAGTCATGACATCTGAATTCCCTCTTGAGCCATAACAATCTACATCTGGAGGCTGACTGTCAACGCTGTCAACTTTAATTTGAAAACATCCTGTGAAAAGGAGATATTGCTTAACACTTTCCCACAAACAGATGCTTTCTGACTGATGCCTCTGCAGCAGACAACTCTACGTATTTCAATAATCATTTTAATTACATTTATAAAAGTTTACTGTATTTTAAACCAGAATGGTGGACAAAGTCGGCTTGCTGCTGATTTCTTGTATATGGAAAGGGTTTAAAATGAGCAATTTCTCTGTTGTCCAACTATGTTTTAAACTTTTATCATAATTATTCATCCAATACTCCAGATATTACACCCTTAAAGTCTCGGAAATTGATTATAAGAATATCCTATTTGGTAAAAAATACATGTGATGAACATGTCTTCTGTGCTTCAACAAAACCTATAACCCTCTCTCACATAGAGACACATTTTGATGCTTTAGAAATGTTTGTGGCAAGATGGAAGGAGTTAAGCATTCTTTGTTATAATTACCATGAATTATAAATTATTGGCATGACAAATATTGAAATGAATGAATAAAAAATAATCCTATGAAAGGTTCAATGAGGTGGTACGTTTTACAAACAGAAGGCTACAGGACTTGGCCATTATCTATATAAAGCATTGTTAACTGCCATATTCAGTTTTATGGACAAATTGTTTTGACACTTTCCCACATCCAATAAATCTGCAGCAGGACGACATAAAACAAAAATACCAAAAAAATATGAAATTCTTCTACAAAATTTAATGCAAGAATGATTTTTGAATAAAGTTCAACACATTGTGGCAAAAGGAGAACACTCCAGGACATGAATCCAGTGATGAGCAGTTCTGCCTTTTGGACAGAGGCGTCAGAAAACGTCTATATGAGGCAAAGAGATAAGCTACAAGCTTGTTTCACAATTGATGCAAAATAATAATATGTTCAATTAAACTTAACCCACTTCCATCTGCAGACGCATTTTAACACATAGCAGCTAGCGGCTTTTCAAAATATTATGGCCAAAGGTGAAATTGCTCATGATTAGCAATTTCTCCTTTGGCTGCAATGATTTTAACTCTATTTAATAATTGTACTCTCATTTATGGAGATATTTCACATTTTTGCCGATATATTTTCGAAGCTGTCTGCTGCAGAATTGTCGTATTGTGGGAAATCGTTAAAATTGACCAGGAACTCAAATCAGAACAAGACTGACTACAGCGGCCATTTGTCTTTGCCCACAGTTAACAGTATGGGTTATAATGTCATAGATGTGTTTGGATGTCAGATGTAACAGGACTTCAACAAGAATGTAAGATGTCCGATATTAAAAGTGTTGAGATTTGTTTGATAGTCCTGTGTTATAGGACTTCATCAAGAATGTAAGGTGTCATAATATTAAAGGCTTGTGTTGATTTAGTGGTTGATTTTGGCCCTTTTGCCAAGTATTTGAAGGGCCTCTCTGCACTTCTTTTGGGAAGGGGAGGTAAAATTAAACCCTTTCAACATAATAAATGTATTGACAAAAGCTAAAATTCTCTTCCCCCCCCCGCCCCCCCCCCCCCCCCCCCCCCCCCTGTACTTTTCCACACACAACAAGTCTGCAGTCTGCAGCAGATAAGCAGATATATGTTAACCCTTTCCCTCATACGACAATTCTGCAGCAGACGACTTTGAACATATTTTGTCAACAAAATGGAAAATCTCTGTAATTGAATGGAAAACCTATGACAAAAGTGGAAAACATTGTGGCAAAAGGAGAAATTTCTTCTTTTGTCACAATGTTTTCAAAAAAGCCGTCTGCTGCAGAGGCGTCAGAAAGCTTCTATATGAGGGAAAGGCTTAACTCAGATTAACTGTTAATAATCAACTTTGTCGTAAAAGGAAAAATTGCTCATCAAGTAGGCTAATGTGATTCCTCTTTCACCAATTGGCTAACCGTCAATGTGGAAAAGCAGCCAGTTGCTTGGAAAGTATGTTTTGTGGAGTACTGGTGTGAAAAAATCTGGAAACACGCGAGTAGGTGAACTGACCGCCGTGACATAACAGAAAAGTAACACCAATCAATCAATCGAAACTCAATCTACGGCCTATTAAATATGTCTTTTTCAACACATTTAGCTAACTACTCTTAACATCCTGTCACTTCGACTTTTCATGCTAGCTCGTACAGCAGAAGTGAATTTGAAGATGTAGGGTGAAGAAAGATAGCTAATTATGATCAATTTCTCATTTTCCACAATGTTATATATCCAATTTTCAAGCTGTAACAATTTAATCATGAGAATTTCAACCTATATAAATTTAATTAATTTTCTTGCACAGCAGATGCCTTGGATAGTCTTACACAAGATAAATGATTCTAGTGTGCAATAAGGCATTAATTTAGGCGGAAAGTTAAGTGCCGGGCAAAGTTTCATGAACATTATTTATGGAAAGTTTTTGTGTTAACATTTAATTGATAAAAAAGGAGTTTGAAAATAAAAAGTTATAAAAACTGGTTACATAAAATGGGGAGGAGGTTCAGGGATATAAATATCTATAGGGTTTAGAATTAATGCTAAGTGCCAAAGCCGAATTTATTGATTTTCACTTAAAATTTGGTATAACATTTTTTTATTGTTTAAAAAACACCCGATTTAATGGGGGGGTAGAGGCTTGATTAATGGGGTCCAGCAAATCCATTGCAGAGTTATATAGGATATTGATAGGATTAAACAAACACCTTACCTTATATGGACTTTTGTCATAGGAAAACCTTGACATACAAAATGGTGTTATCCTTTTTGTAATACTTTGACTTCTAGCCGAGGATTCCTAGCCATCGGAAACCAAATTTTAAATTTGATACGTAAATTTCTTTAAATGAAAGTATAATTAATTGAGTACAGTCAGTTATTAACATTATAGCAACAGCATGAGTTGCTCATCATGAGCAATTTCTTTTTGCCAAAACGATTCAAAAGTCATCTGTTGCTGTCATAACAGACACGGTTATATTCATGTACAGACATTTTTAATAAATTCAATCTAATGGACTAAATTTATAAGTATAATGGATTTACTGAAAATAAAACACTTCAGACAAGAGACTTTCTTTCCATACAAGGAATATGTGCGAGAGATCAGATCAAAGATTTCACAAGTGGTCCTTAATATGCCATAGGAAAATCGTCTGCTCAAAACAATAAAAGTATCTCGAAATGCAGTATTTTTTTGTACAAAAGAGTTAATTAAAACTGGAGCACTGGCACCAAGTTAATCCTTCTTTCAACAGATGACTTTTAACATATAGTTTTATTGGGGTTTAACGTCGCTTTCAACATTATGTCAGTATATCACGGCGACAGTTCACTTATTCATGATCCCTGGGTAAACAAACCAGTACTAGGCTAGAAAATGTACCTCACCCAAGGGCACTCCACCATGAATTAACGTTGTGACGCGACTGGGGATGGAACCCCGGGACACCCAGTTCAAATCCCCGACGCTAACCAATCTATGTATCTATACATGTATAAATTGAAAGTGTAATTATTCGATAGAGCTGAAAACATTGCGGCAAAAGGAGAAATTGCTCATTATGAGCAATTTCTTCTTTAGCCACAAAGTTTTCAAAATTTGATTAATGTAGACGTGTCAGTTTGGGAAAAGGATAAGCTAAAGGAAATGAACTTTTAAAGAAACTGATTAACATGTAAATTTACAAAAGGATGAACCAAGATAAGACAACAGGTATAGACTTGAAATTGTCATAATTAAACTTCATCTCTTCCTTTATCATACAAGGTCCTTCGCAGAGCAAAAGTGTTTTGATATTCAAACAGTTATCCAATCAAGATTTCTTTCAAAGCTCAACATTTTACAGAATACATCAGAACTTTTTTGAACCCTTGCTATTACAAGAAATCTGCAGCAGATGACTCTGAAATAATCTTGACGATGTTTTTGACAGCCATCTGCGGCCGGTGCCCCAAAATGCATCTACATGACTGTGACAACAATAGCTGTTTGTACTTAGTTACACAGCACAATGAAGTAAGGGTTTGTACAAATTTATCAAATCACAAAGTTTGATTGAGTTATAGGCATTCCTTGGTTGACAAAACAAGCAGAGATACACTTACCCAAGACTTCAACAGTGACACGAGTGGGGATCATCCTTTCCAACATACAAAAAGTCTGCAGCAGACGACTTGGAAAATATCTAGCAAAAGAAATCAGGAAAACGTCTAAAAATGAAAGATTAATAATATACACAGTTGAAAACCATATGCGGCAAAACAGAAATTGCTCACAATATTTTCAAATGTTGTCTGCTGCAAATGGACCAAAAGGTGTCTGCATGTGGGAAATGGTCAAAAGTCTTTATATTCCTTTCAAACAAGTTTTTTTTTATCTACTCCCGTACAGCTTTTCCAGTTCTGATAATAATGACTCTTTTTCCCCTATATTCGAGTGATATCGCAGACATCATTGAAAAGGAAAACTGATCAATCTCTCCTTTTCTTACAAAGTTCACAATGTTTCCCAATTCATCTGCTGTAGATGTGTTGTATGTTGGAAAGGGTTAACAATTTGTGGTTCAAATAACATATCTTACAACCTTAACCCATTACTTCACATGACTTTTCAATGGTCTCCTGCTTTACAATCATCAGACGAACAATTTCCATAATCTAGAGAACTGAAAGATTGATATTAATAAAGAGTTGAAAATATTGCAATAAAAGGTGAAATTGCTCGTTTTGAGCAATTTCACCTTTTATTGCAATGTTTTCAAAAGTCGTCTGCAACAGCAGGCGTCAAATGTCGTCTCTGTGAAGTAATGGGTTAACTGGATTCATAACAATTTTGAGACCCTGTGATGCATAAAAATAAAAACACCTGTTGCTCCATTGCTCATTATGAGCAATTTCTCCTTTTCCGATCATGTTTTCAAAAGTTGTTTGCTATAGATTATTAGAAAGAAAAGGTGAAAGGAAAAGAAAAAAGATTCAGAAATGTTGAGGGAATATATGGCCCCTGCACTATCATAGAAAATAGCATATTTTTGATGAAGTGTAAAGTAAACAGACATGGATTTCGTAAAATCTGTGAATTGAATTGAAAAGTGGTTATCGTCTCACCCATACTTTAAATAGAAATTCGGCTATCAACAAACTGATAGTAGGTTCATTCACTGGCCCTGGACACTTTAATAATATTCAATAGCAGACGTAAATATTTCCATAGCAGATGCAATTATTGAATAACCCTTTAAGCATGAATAGAAATTTCATATTTGAATTTTGTAGTTTAAGATCATACTGTATGGATTAACACTTTCCCACTTAAAACAAATCTGCCGCAGACGCAATTAATAACATATTGGCAAATATATGGAAAATCTCTTAAAATGACAGTATAATTTATTAAATACTGTAGAAATAATCGAGTTTAAAGTAGAAATTGCTCGATCAATATGAACAATTTCTCTATTGCCAAAATGTTTTGGATAGTCTTTCTGCTGCAGATGTGCCTGTTGAAAATGGCGTAAAATCATTATTCAAACAAACACGTTACTACATGTTGTACCTTCATTGAATAATGTCGTGGGTAAAATCAATTACTCAAGTTTAGGGGAACAAGGGATGTTCGTTCTGTCAGGCACGCCTCTTCATATCTGTTTGCAAAAAAAAAAAAAATGTTTTTAATTGGATTTTTGTCGGACAATAGGAAAATAGAAATCTATAAAAAATTGTTTAGGATTGCCAGATTGTGGGGCTTGTCTCAGTTACATAATGAGGTAAGAGTGTACATAAGAGTATCAGTCAGTGCTCAGAAACCTTTTCCACCATACTGGCCACATTTGATGCTTTCACGAAAGACGTATAGGTCTTAGTCTATATAGTGTTGCATGGGATACAAGACCCTTATTTGGGCAAAATTATGGCATCTTTGGAATTTTATACTTGTAAATGCAAAGAATTAATATTGTTTTGTTGAACTTGAACATAACGATTACCTGGTAAATAGAGTTGAAAACATTGTGCCGAAAGGAGAAATTGCTCATAATGAGGAATTTAGCCTTTTGCCACGATGTTCTCAAAAGTCGTCTGCTGTGAAGGAGTAAGAGAGTGTTTGTTTGTTTGTTTGTTGAAAATGGTTAACAGTTCGAACAGTATGGGAAAAAGAACCGCACCATTTTTCCAGAATGATGTAGGGTTTTTAACCCTTTCAGCGCCGAATTGTTTAAAGTAGACTCTTCCATGTTCAAAATTGGGTGTGTCTATTTCTCAATTTATGAAAGTTTTTGACTATTTTGGTAACTAAAAGGCAAACAATGCTGATTTCAGGTGAGGCAGCTCGTTACGAGCTGACTCACCTGAATCTGCATTGTTTGCAAAAACCTCAATATTGCCTGTGACGCTGAAAGAGTTAAAACAAACTAAAACTGTTACAGCAAGGTAACTGCATGGCGTATAAATAGATATCATCACTATTGCTCTAAGAGGTGGCTAATCATAAGTCTACTGATTTTAAGTTGATAAGTTCTAATTTAATCAAAATATCTTGGGTTGGATAAGTTTATCAAATAAATACCTGTATGTTGCAAGATATAAAAACCCTGCACCTGAAAAGTTGATATATAATGAAAATGAACAATTTACCATGGGCAGACTCATTTTGTCGCATCTTCAGCAAATGGATATTGGAAAATATTGTGGCACATGGAGGAATTTCTAATAATGAACAAATTCTCCTTTTGCCACATGAATGCTTTAAGCTCTATTTGAATAATTATACTTTGCGATATTTTTGTCTACTTGTATTCAAAAGCCGTCTGCTGCAAATATTGTCATATGTGAGAAAGGGACAATAATTTAATCATTTGTTTTGTGGCGTCATTGCCATTGACATGATATCCCATCTTGATTAAGTTGGCTGATTTCAAAGCTTTTGAAATCAATTCAGGAAAACAAAATGTAATAACTTGTAAATTAATGGATGTATAATTTGTTATTGAAAATATTATAGGTTAATGTGAAATTGCTCTTTTGAGCAAAGTCTTATTTTTCCCGCAGTATTTTTAAAAGTCAAACAGCTGCTGCAGCATACAAGAAAGTCGTCTGTTTCAAAGAAAGGTTGTTTTTTATGATAAAAATATAAGTTTGTGCAAAATTATTAGAATGGTCAAAGGGAGACAACTGTGTTTGTACTGTTGATACTTGGAGATTTCAGACCATTTCTGATGTGAAGAACTAGTGATGATGATGGTTTCATGGATTTATACATCTCTGCTTACACTGTTGAGATAATTAATTCCTGTTGTTGATAATGATGATCATTGGAAACATTGTGGTAAATGGAGAAAGCTAGTACTCAAAATGAACCAATTTCTCATTTTCCCCCAATGTTTTTCAACTTTATAACAAAAGCTTTTAATTTTTTAGACATTAACCCTTTCACTCATATAGACGCTTTCTGATGTCTCTGCAGCAGACGGCTGTTTGAAAACATAGTGACAAAAGAAGAAATTGCTCAAAACGAGCAATTTCTCGTTTTGCCACAGGTTATCCATTCAATTATAGAGATTTACCACGTTTTGACAAAATATGTTTAAAGTCGTCTGCTGCAGTATGAGGGAAAGGGTCAATAATAGATCATCCTAACCCTTTTCCGTCTGCAGACGCTTTTTGATTCGTTACAAACAACAGAAGACATTTGAAATAATGCTTTTTCATTTTGTTTATGTCAAGATGTTTTTCAAGGTCGTCTGCTGCAGATTTGTTGTATGTGGGGAAAAGGGTTAATTAAAAAAGCAAATCATGTAAACAGATAAACCATCCTTATTTACTGATGATTGTCATTTGTAACTTATTATTTATAGTTATCCTTGCAGCAACAAGAACAAGACCCCACTAACCTGTACATTGCCAACCTGCCATGCTACTTCTCCGAGCAGAACCTGGAGAACATGTTGAAGGATTACGGCACAGTGATATCCACAAGAATTCTCCGCAAACCTGACGGAGTCAGTAGGGGTGTCGGATTTGCCAGAATGGAGTCCAGAGAAAAATGTGACCACGTCATAACCGCTTTCAATGGAAAAATATTGCCAGGTAATTAATAATAATAATAATAATAATAACAATAATAAAGACTATTTATAGAGACAGCACATTTAGGTTTATTAAGTGTCGTTATGTTGCTTTGATTTTGTGCAATCATTTCCTTGCAAAGTACATATTACATCACCGACCTAATAATTCCTAGCAAAATGTATTTTCCTGGTCTCATTTTATTTTGCACAGCATAATTCCTTTCTCTTCATAAAATCTTAAATGATTGTGGGTTTAAAACGATTTTCAGTTATATCGAAGTATGAAGCTTACTAAACATATTCAAAAGATTTGTAGTCGCAAAATATATAAAGAAAAAGTGTCATTGGAGGTAAATAATGCTAAATATAATAATTTTCAGCTTTTATGTATGATTAACTCTTTCTTTCCCTTTTAATGATGTATTTTTGACACATCTGCTGCAGAGACATTTTGATAACATTTTGGCAATAGGAGAATTATCAGTTTCAATAAATCTGTAGCAGATAACTGTAAAATAACAGAAAAACTCTATTACAGACGTTCTTCCCCTTTGGAAGACCTAAAATACAAAGTCTTTATATTTAATTATAATTATTGGATAAACCATAGTTAAATACTATTTCTTCTTTTGCCACAATGTTTTCAATGTAATCTGATGCAGATGTGTCTAATGTTAACAACATTAAATGTTTTTATCGTCACTAGGTAGCACAGAGCCTTTGTTAGCCAAGTTTGCCGACGGTGGGAACAAGAAAAAGGTGCCGTATATCCAAGCGACTAAATTGTGGGCTGATCGGACTGATGTAGTAAGTTCCGATTGGACCCAAAATTTTAAGTCAAAAACATTCAAATATTCTATTTCTCCCATGTATTCAATATACAATATTTATTCACTAGTTTATCCCTTTCTCACATATAGACGCTTTTTGACGCCTCCGCAGCAGACGACTTTTAAAAACATTGTAACAAATGGATAAATTGCTCATATTATAATGAGCAATTTCTCCGTTTGCCACAATATTTTCAATTCCAATTAAATATTTAAACTTCCTTTTATTGAGATTATCGTAATATATATGGGTATGTTTTCAAAGTCGTCTGCTACAATTTGCTGTATGTGGGAAAGGGTTATATCCTAATCTAACATGTATTGTATTTGAGCCACAGCAAAGGGTAGTACGAAAGGCCTTGGACATCGGTGCATATGAGCCATGCTCCAACGAAACCAACCTAAGCATGCTTATCGCAAGTGTAGAAAAAGATCTGCCTGTGCATTAAAGTAATTTTTATCAAACTGCAAAATATTTGTCTGTCCTAAACTGGTGAACAGTTTTCTATGGGGATGCACAGGTTGATCTGGATTTACAGTGGTCATGAATGCCCGTAGGGTTGATTTATTTTCTAGAGCACCGCTCTTTATATAGTAGGCTGATGAAGATCTGCACTTTTTGCATTGGCTCTTAACACTTCCCAACATATAACCACTTTCTGGCGCCTCTGCAGGAGCCAACTTATGAAAATATTTTAGCAAATGGAGAAATTTCTCATTATGAGCAATATTTCCTTTTGCCAATATTTTATAAAAAGTCATCTGCTGCAGATGAGTTTGAATGCATTATAAGTGGGAAAGGGTTAAGGCTGAAGGTAGGCTTTCCTGTGATGTGGGCCCAAATAACGTGTATGTACCTTATAACTCTCACATAACCAGTATCAGTCCTTGGTCTATATATATTGGTTAAAACAACAATTATTGTAATGCATTAACTAACTGTTTCCCACATACAACAAATCCGCTTCAGACAACTTTGAAAACATCTAGGTTTGGAAAAATATCTTTGTAAAATCTAACTCTCAAATAGAGTTGAAAACATTTTGGCAAAAAAAAGCAATTGTTCCTTTTGCAACAATGATTTTCAAAGTTGTCTGCCTTAGATAGGTCAAAATGCATTAGCATGTGGGAAAAGGTTAGAAAGCAAAAGTTTGGTAAAGAAATTCAGGAAAATGTGTAAGAATTCCTATCGGAATCAACAAAAGTTAACCCTTACCCTCATACGACAATTCTGCAGCAGACGACTTGGAACATATTTTTAAAAAAAAAAGAAAATCTCTGTAATTGAATGGATAACGTATGACTTAAAGTGGAAAACTTTGTGGCAAAAGAAGAAATTGCTCGTTTTAGGCAATTTATTCTTTTGTCACTATGTTTTCAAAAAGCTGTCTGCTGCAGAGGCGTCAAAAAGTGTCTATAGGTTGGCAAGGGTTAAAAAGCAAAAGTTTGGTAAAGAATTTCAGGAAAATTTGTAAGAATTTTTGTCAAAATCAACAAAGGTTAACAGAAGAGTCGGACAGCCTTAAGTTAGAAATGTGTGAACAGTGTAGATCTTGATCAAACTGCAGATGCACAAAATCTACATTGATCATAACATCTTGTTTACTTGTTCACTTGGCATGTTGTTATGTTTTTGGATTGTCCTTCACAAAACATTCACAAAACATGCATTATGTTACATCATTTCAAAGTATGAAAAAGTTGACATTCAGGATTATGCAGAAATATGAAGACTTGATTAGCAAATAGAATAATATAAAAGTTTGTTTAAAGACCAAATCCCCGCTTGTCCTATAGCCTTTCACGATGAATGTATTATAAACCTCTTTAATGTTAATAACATGGCTTTTGAATAATGAACATGCATGATTTTGTTGATTCTATGCAAGATATGATTTAATTTTGCCAAGTTTCATGATTTCAATTTTCTTCTCTGTGGGATATCCATTTCTATTAATAGCAAAAAACCCTGAAAGTTAAACATTACTTGAGGAAATGAAAGTATGAAAATATTGCACGTCAATGCATTTGAAGAAAATGCATCTACTACATAGAGGATATTTGTATGTTTTGAGTGGATATGGAATATATCTCATCGAGACGTGATACAATTGAATATTTTCACGAGCGCGTAGCGCGAGTGAAAATGTTTAAATTGTATCACTTCGAGTTGAAATATATTCCATATACACTCAAAACAAACAAATTTTCTTTTTATTTAATGACAAATTGATGAAAAACAAATAATATACCCATTATGTATTTCTTTATATATAACTTATGTAGTATAACATGACCGAATACTAGGAAAATGACGTCACTTCAGCGGTTTGACGTCATAATGTTAGTCTCTTTGACGTCATTTATTCATATTCCACAGTGTGGAATAAGGATTTTATATTTCACTCTGATAAACAGCAAATTCATTGGTTGTCATATAATAAAATGTTTTATGTAAAATGATAAAATTTGGGTAGGAATGAAAGCCAAGTTATTCTTGTATCCTATACACAATATGTAATTATTATTCACTTAGACTGATATATTCTAGCTGTGTTTAACGATTTGCGATCTTGTTGATTCTCTTGATTCTCGGCTTTGTCAATGTTTAACCCTTTCCCATAATATTATGTAAGACGCATTCTGACTCATCTGCAGCAGAAGACTTTTGAAGAAATAAAATGGCTAAAGGAAAAATTGTTCACAATAAGCAATTTCTCCTTTTGACACAATGTTTTCAACTGCTGCAGATTTATTGTCTGTAGAAAATGGTTAGTATTACATTGGCTAGTACTGGACTTCTTTAAAACCCTTTCCCTCATATAACAAATCTGCAGCAGACGGCTTTTTGAAAACATAGTGACAAAATAAGAAATTGCTCAAAACGAGCAATTTCTACTTTTGCCACAATGTTGTCCACTTTTAGTCATAGGTTATCCATTCAATTATAGAGATTTAAGGTTTTTTGACAAAATATGTTCAAAGTCGTCTGCTGCAGAATTGTCGTATGAGGGAAAGGGTTAAATGACTTTCAAATCATACCCACAAAAAATATGGAAATCTCTTTAAATGAAAGTATAATTATTGAAAAAAAGAAATAAAAACGTTATGGCAAATGGATATATTGCTCATGATTAGCAAATATTTCTCTTTTTGCCATAATGTTTTTTCGAAAGTCTTCTGTTGCAGAGGCGTCATAAAGTATAGCATATAGGCTGAAAGTGACGACTCAGAGAGAATCAACATTATATGCACACCCTCACCGCAGTACCTCACTGTACACTTAAATATTGAACATTGGGTTGGTCAGAAATTCCTTTCCCACATACAGCAAATCTGTGGCAGATGACCTCTAACATATCTAGGCAATTATATATGAAAAATGTCTGTATGAAAGAATAGTTATTGGTTAGAGTTGAAATCATTGTGGAAAAAGGAGAAATTGCTAATTATAAGCAATTTCTCTGTTTGCCACAAGGTTTTTAAAAGTTGTCTGCATGCTGTAGAGGCTTAACCCTTTCCCTCATATAGACGCTTTCTGACGCCTCTGCAGCAGACGGCTTTTTTGAAAACATAGTGACAAAAGAAGAAATTGCACAGAACGTGCAATTTCTCCTTTTGCCACAATGTTTTCCACTTTTTGTCATAGGTTATCCATTCAATTATGGAGATTTTCTATGTTTTGACAAAATGCGTTCAAAGTCGTCTGCTGCAGAATTGTCGTATGAGGGAAAGGGTTAATAGAAAACGTTTATATGCGGGAAAGTTTTAAGAGCCACCTGAGCCACCTTTCCATATCCTTGCTCTGTTCAGTGGTGACAGCTCAGTGGTAAACAACCCTGGCTCTAAATCCAGGGGTTGTGAGTCTCTGTCTTTCCTTATTTATTTTGCTACTTTCTAAGACCTTGCTTCCGTATTTTTGTAAAAGCTTTTTATCAGATTTTATACTTTTAAAACTGGTATAATCATTGTTGTATAAAATGCAATTTCAGGCGTTAAATCATATACAATTAATAGAATCCTTTATTAACCCTTTCCCTCATATAGACGCTTTCTGACGCCTCTGCAGCATACAGCTTTTTGAAAACATAGTGACACAAGAAGAAATTGCTCAAAACAAGCAATTTCTCCTTTTGCCACAATGTTTTCCACTTTTAGTCATAGGTTATCCTTTCAATAATAGAGATTTTCTATGTTTTGACAAAATATGTTCAAAGTCGTCTGCTGCAGAATTGTCGTATGAGGGAAAGGGTTAAAGCAGACGGCGTTATGAAAACATAGTGACAAAAGAAGAAATTGCACAGAACGTGCAATTTCTCCTTTTGTCACAATGTTTTCCACATTTAGTCATAGGTTAACCATCTGACAAAATATGTTCAAAGTCGTCTGCTGCAGAAGTGTTGTATGAGGGAAAGGGTTAAGTATACTGGTGAACAATATTATGTAGTCATAGCAATTTGGGCTGAAAACTGTTTTATAGGGTTTTTACATCATTTCCCACTTATATAAAATTTTAAGTGCTTTATGATGCAGACGGCATTGAAAACATCTAGTCAAAAAAATTAGAAAATCTCTATAAATGAATTATAGCAAAATGGGAAATTGCTCATAAATAGCATCTTCTCCATTTGCTATGTTTTTAAGAAATCCTCTGATGCAGTTTTATTGAAATGCTTTTGTGTTTGTGAACAATTCAGTTGTGATACAGAATTGAAAAAGATGATGCAAAATGGAGAAAACGCACAATGTTAGCAATTTCTATTCTCACCAAATCTGCTGCAGAGATATCAAAAGTTGACTATATCTAGGGAAAGGAACAGATCAAGCACCTTCTCCTTTTCCTACACTGTTAATAACAATTGGTTTCTTTTAAACATAATATTTTCTCACTTTTACATATTGCTTTCCTTGTATGTGTTTTCAAAGTATGGCATTGGGTAAACAGTCAAGCAACGTTTAACCCATTCCCACATACAACAAATCTGCAGCAGACGACCTTGAAAACGCCTTGGTAAAAGCACAGAAAATACCTTTAAATGATAGAACAATAATTGAATAGAGTAGAAAACATGGTGACAAAAGGAGAAATTGTTCGTTTTGAGCAATTTCTTTTTTGTCGCCATGTTTTGAAAAAGCTGTCTGCTGCAGAGGTGTCAGAAAGTGTCTATATGAGGGAAAGGGTTAACAACTATAGCCCTTTATGATGCTATTTATTTCCTGATTTGCTTTTGTTTTTGTATTAACATCTATATAATTATACTGTCGTTTGTGTTTATAACAGGAATATTATTTCGAGCTTGTTCTTTCCTTTCAGACCTTGCCCACTGTAACTTATGACCCCCAAGCCTTAGCTCAAAATGGGTAGGTAACACTGTTTTTATTGGACATTCTCAGAAACATGGCAGTTCTTTCTGTTGAAATTTGGATTTAACCCCTTTTTCCCCACATACAACAAATCTGCTGCAAAATATTGGCTAAAATGTGAATTATCTCCATAAATGAGAGTTTAATCATTAAATATATAGTCAAAAACATTGTTTCAAACGGGGATATATTGCTCATCATGAGGGGGTGAAATATTTTAACCCTTTCCCTCATACGACAATTCTGCAGCAGACGAACATATTTTCTCAAAAAATGGAAAATCTCTAAAATTAAATGGATAATCTATGTCTTAATTAGATTGGAAAACATTGTGGCAAAAGGAGAAATTGCTTGTTCTGAGCAATTTCTTCTTTTGTCACTATGTTTTCAAAAGGCCGTCTGCTGCAGAGGCGTCGGAAAATGTCTATATGAGGGAAAGGGTTAAAAGGGATAATGGAAAAATTGGCAGAAGAGATAAACATATTCAGGAGATGAGAAATAAAACAGATTTAAACCCTTTCCCACATACAATAAATCGCTGCAGCAGATGACTAAAAATTATCAAGTCCAAAACATAGAAATCTCCATAAATGATAGTATGATTATTGAATAGAGTTGATATCATTGTGGCAAATGGAGAAATAACCCATTATGAGCAATTTCTCCTTTTGCCACAATGATTTCAAAAGAGGTGTCCGAAAGTGTCTATATTATGTGGGAAAAGGTAAAAGTACCATTAAGAAATAGATTTGGAGAATGTAAGATAAAACAGATTTAGGAGCGAGATATTTTGACAAGAATCAAGTTACATGTGTCACTTCTTGATGACATTTTAGACTTATTACCTCCACACCACAGAGGTTTTTTTGGGGGGTGGGGGGAGACCCGACCGAGTTACAGATTGTTGTCTCCTTCATACATTAGATAGTGAAGTTTTCTCATTACTTAGTCTCCCTGTGAAATGGTATAGGTTTACATCAGCTAAGTGTAGTAGCCTTAACCCTTTCCCGCATGCGACAATTCTGCAGCAGACGACTTTGAACGTATTTTGTCAAAACATAGAAAATCTCCGTAATTGAATAGATAACCTAATATCACTAAAAGTGGAAAACATTGTGGCAAAAGGAGAAATTGCTCGTTTTGAGCAATTTCTTCTTTTGTCACTCTGTTTTCAAATGCTGCTGAGGTGTCAGAAAGAGTTAATTCTGTACCCATTTCTGACTGGCATTTTTATGACATATATCACCCAATGTTAACCCATTTATCTTATCTGACATTTTGGGAAAGGTAAAAAATATACATTTTCTTAATCCAAGGCATTTACCACTTAAAAAATAACTTATTCGGGAAGATCAAATCTACTCCTGGTAATGAATCATCTCTTAATTAATTTTGTAATCAAATTTAGACTGAATTTCATCTTGTAAGTGGGTTTTGTGGGTGTAATTGAATTAATTACTTGATCAGCTTAATTAAACAATTATTGACTGCAGTCACGACAGAAAAACCATTTGGTGCATGTTATCCCTTTCCCTCATATAGATGCTTTCTGACGCTTCTGCAGCAGACAGCTTTTTGAAAACATAGTGATAAAAGAAGAAATTGCTCAAAACCAGCAATTTCTCCTTTTTGCCACAATGTTTTCCACTTTTAGTCATAGGTTATCCATTCAATTATTGAGATTTTCTATTTTTTGACAAAATATGTTCAAAGTCGTCTGCTGCAGAATTGTAGTATAAGGGAAAGGGTTAATACTGATCTGCAGCAGACAAAATAGAAAATACATGTTAATAGGTAAAATTACTGTAGAAAATATTCATAAATACAAGTGTAATTATAAAAAAGAGTTGAAAACATTGTGGGGAAAACTTCTGCTGTAATTGTGTCTAAATGCGTCTGTATGTAGGAAAGGATTAAAATGTCAGTTCTTGATTATTGTTTTTAACCTTTTCCCACATGAAGATGCTTTCTGATGCCCGTGCAGTGTAATTTGAAGTCAATAATTGTTCCCTTATTTAACCCTTTCTCCCTCATATAGACGCTTTCTGACGCCTCTGCAGCAGACAGCTTTATGAAAACATAGTGACAAAGGAAGAAATTGCTCAAAACGAGCAATTTCTCCTTTTGCCACAATGCTTTCCACTTATAGTCATAGGTTATCCGTTCAATTATAGAGATTTTCTATTTTTTGACAAAATATGTTCAAAGTCGTCTGCTGCAGGATTGTCGTATGAATGAAAGGGTTAAAGAGTTTCCATATTTTTCCTTCAAAGATGTCTGCTGCAGATTTGTTGTATGTGGGAAAGGGTAAAACAGGATAACATTTTTCCCTGATTCATACAGCTTTTGATGCCACTGCTGTAGCATCCTCGGTACCCAGGCTATTCATTAAATTATATATTTATGAATAGCCTGGGTTCCGAGGATGCTACTGTTACTAAGTTGACCTTTGAAAAGAGAATTGGAATATTAGCATATTTTCAAAAATTAAATTCCAATTTTCCAAATGTTAGCTGTATTTTATCAGAAGTTTTTTAAGTTTCTGGTTTGAAAATGTCTCAAAAATATTGAAGCAATACTGTTTCTCAGAGATGAAAACATTGTGAAGAAAAGAGAAACAATTTATTATCAAGCTAGCAACTTAACTTTTCCCATAATGTTGTCCAAAAGTCATCTGTATTTAACAAACATTTAAAGCAATGGCAAAGTTTATGCGGGGAAGGGTAAAGTAATTGCATAATCATAGAGAAAATGGTTCTATAAATATTCATGAGGCTCAGCGGATTTCAGTGGTTATTAACTAACAGGGAGATTGCTATCCTTTCTGTATGGAAAATAGACACAGATCTGATAGTTATCTTGATCAGTAAAACCCAAGTATATTAGCCTATTGCATGATGTGCTGTTGTTTAACTGTTCCGAATACACACCAGCCCAAGAAACGAGAAGAAATCTGGAAATTGAAGAGTGTTTTATTAACCCTTTCCCTCATTAAGACGCTTTCCGACGCCTCTGCAGCTGACAGCTTTTTGAAAACATAGTGACAAAGAAGAAATTGCTCAAAACGAGCAATTTCTCCTTTTGGCACAAAGTTTTTTCACTTTTAGTCATAGGTTATCTATTCAATTATAGAGATTTTCTATTTCTAAAATATGTTCAAAGTTGTCTGTTGCATAATTGTTATATGAGGGAAAGGGTTAAAAAGAAGTTATACATGTATACTAAGTAATGAGACAAATAAATCTACATTAGCATTAATTAGTATCTTTCCCCACAATATTAATGACAGGTCTTTGCTGCAAACTAAGGCATTGTTCCTTTCTTATTTACCAAACCGAGACACCAGTCACTGATATTTCATATGCAGCCTAAGATGACTGTTAAAAACATATTGTAGGAAAAAGAAAGCAATTTCTCCTTTTCCCACATTGTTTTCAACTATGCAAATGTACCTCAGGTTTTCTAGATGTCAAAGTATTCCCAGAGATGTTTTCAATACGGAGCATAACATATGAGATAAACAGCTTAATTAAAGGAACTTGTGACAAAGTAAGGGATAAAACAAGTCAATTTTATTTTTTATTTATTTTTATTTTTCAGTTTATACCTGCCTTACAGTCTACCCAACCCTGCAGCTGCATTAATGACCCAATCTGGATTGTTGCCTAGATACAGTTTGGCGTCGTCCCCGACAACCTATCAGGTCCAATCAAGTCCAAGCTTCATGCAGCCACAGTACATCATGCAGCCACCAATGACCCACATCAGTCAACAAGTAAGTATCGCCTTTTAGTGATCGACTTAAACCTTTCCCACATATATATAGCAAATCTTCAGCCGACGACTTTGAAAAGGTCTACTAAAAAAACTCCATAATTGTAGGTATAATTACTGAAAAAAGTTGAAAACATTGTGGCAAAAGGAGAAATTGCTTGTTTTGAGCAATATCTCCTTTTGTAACAATATTTTCAAAAGTCATCTGCTGCATAATATTTTTCAGTTTTGTGCTGCTTACTAGTTGTATGTTGGAAAGGGGTTAAATTTAGATAATATACTACTTGGAATGGATTTGGAAAAAGAGGCCTCATAAAATAAATGAAATTTAGGTAAAACTGGAAACCGCTCCAATGGTAGTAGGTTTTAAACAAAAATATTTTGAATAAACACAGTATGTTAGTTCTGAGCAAGGGTTTCCACTGAAAGGTTTCTTCCATATTGTTTTTGAACCACGTTTGCGAAAAGAGTTCTTGTTTCAAATGCATAAAGTGATGAGTCCAGTCCGACAAACCTGTGCATAAATTATGCTCATCATGAGCAAATGTCACCTTTTCAAAAGTCGTCTGCTGCTATTGCATCAAAATGCAAATGCATCTGCAGGTGGGAAAGTCTATAGTATCACAAATCTATCACACCAAAGTTTTGTAACTCATTCAAGGCTGAATTTTTAGAATGGTCATTTACAGCCTTCGCAATTGGAAGAGTCCACAGCCAATTCGAGGAATATCACGATAAACATGTTGACAGTATAGAGCCTAAGGTTGGATTGTGCGAATGTGCTTGCTTGCCTTGCTCTATACTGGTGACACAGCTGAGCTCTAGATAAGAAGAGTATTTCACATCCTTATATGACCCTCAAACTCTATGTTGTGGGTACTCAAAAGAATCGTCTCATTGAGACGATTCTTTTGAGTACCCACAACATAGGGTTTAGTCGAGGACTTAGAGAGATATTGTGAGGAAAGGACCAGTTCACCCCCCTTATCTAGTACTCTGACACAGGCTTCTCAAAATGTGTTCCAGTAGTCAAAGGGTTTAAAAAGCCAAGCTTACAAAGGATATGATATTAAAGCATACATCATTATGTTTTTCATTGGTATTATTTTTCAACCCTTATTATTTTCACCTTTAGTATCTCCATTCTACTAATAAAAGTACAGTTTAACCTGTGTTTAAGAACAAAATCAAAAGAGCAGAAATGCAAAAGGAACTACTTGTATACCATTTTAAACTTTTGTGGTTTGGTACAAGTCACTTAATGCTTTTATATATGCAGTCTACTTTTGTTGCATCCGCTGCAGACGACAATTGTAAAAACGTTTTTACTTTTTCCCACATGTATCAGCATATGGAAAAGGGTTAAAACAAATCAATTTGTATTTGAAAATTGGAAATTGTGAAAAATAAAATGGTAACTTATCACAAGTAACTGTTTAATGCAGGTTTAACTTGTAATTCATGAGACATTATTCACATAGCTTTATTTTGGGTGATATTTAAGCAGATGCTATCAACGAGTTCCATGCATCCAGCAGGAAACCAGGGTGGTTTAGACCCAGCCTCCCTGATTCCACAGCTAGCCAATCATATGGGACAGCTTCACATTTCCAACCAATCGGTAGGGGAGGTAGATCCACCTCAAAATTGAGTTAGAATATTGAATGACCAACCATCTCAATTCTTTTTTTTACCTTTGTTTCTATTGTGGTTTCATTGTGCATCAGTGACAATTTGCTACTTTGACATGACTTTTTCATTGGCACTGTGTTGACTGTTTTGATAACATTGATTGCTTGTTATTTTGGTTAACCCTTTCCCTCATATAGACGCTTTCTGACGCCTCTGCAGCAGACGGCTTTTTGAAAACATAGTGACAAAAGAAGAAATTGCACAAAACGTGCAATTTCTCCTTTTGCCACAATGTTTTCCACTTTTTGTCATAGGTTATCCATTCAATTGTGGAGATTTTCTATGTTTTGACAAAATACGTTCAAAGTCGTCTGACCGGGGAAAGGGTTAAGTTGCTGTGGTTGACAACATTTGGAAAACCATGGAAAACATATTAAGTATACCATATCTTTAGCTTTGTCCTTGTTGCGTTCTCTTTGGTGAAAGAGGTCGGCATGATTGTCATCAAGACTTTTTAACTGAAGAGTCTTGGGATATGTCTATGAGTTGATCAATTGATCAAGCTGAAAATATATCCCAACATGCTCAAGGAAAAGAACACGCCAAAGAGTATTTTAGACAATTGTTATTAAACATCTGCTTGTATAATCCATGCTGTTTGATCCAAAAACACGCCCTAATGTGAATAATAGGCTAAATAGGCAAATTCTGATCTGGTTGCATAAATGTGCAGACTGGTTTGAATTTACGCTGGATGGAAAATTAAATATTCTTTGGGTTGTATATTTCCTGCAGTATATTTCGTACAATACTTTGAATGTGATGAAACATCTTCAAGGGATGTTTCCAAAGTCGTTTGCAGCAAATTTTTCATTCAACTGTGATCATTGCTAATGATATGGTATTGTCCATGTAAATTCAACTGTCAAGTGATGCATACATACATAGTTTACTTAATTGACCTGGTTGTTTATTCATCATGTGACAGGTGAAATTACACAGACAATATGAACTAATGGATGTTTTAAGTTGTTTTGGATTATCAATCATTTTCCCCTGATGCAATTTAACCTCCAACAAGATAGAGCTAACCTTCGATAGCCTCGGCTGTACTTTTGTTTCAGACATGTTTTCAGTGTTTGACGCTATCATTTTTGGTCTTATGTCCCAAAGGGCCTCATGCTTCTGGTTTCAGGGTCCACTTTAAATAAGATGACCCCCCTAGTAAAAGGAATTCATTATACTGAACAATCAGTATCCAAAGGGAATTCCTGGTTTTCAATATTTGGTGACCTTGGGACAGCATGACACAGGACATCTGGCAGCTAGTGTCAAACCTTGTTTTGTTGACATTGGGAATGGCATTGGCCGAATGATACAGCTACTGCAAAATAATATCATATTGTTGAAAAATGTTTATACATTAGGATTTTATGCATCAGGGGTAATATGTTGACCAGTCTCTATCTTAGTGTAGAAAACCTTCATCATGCTTGTTTTTTTTCCCTCATAGTGCTGTAGAATGCCCTAGATTTCATTGACATGTTTTTCTCTTTACAATCATGTGTCCATACACCTTTGTACCTGATTATTGCAGAAGACAACTTTTGAAAACATTGTTAAAGTAGGGAATATAACTTAGCCCTTTCTCTTCTTCAGACATGTCTTGACGCCTAAGCAGAAGACGAAATTTGAAAACATTATGGCAAAAAGGTGAAATTGCTCAAATTTCTCCTCTTGCCACATTGTTTTCAAAGTTGTCTGCTGCAGATTTATTGTATATGGGGAAGGGTTAAGATGTGCATGTGGTGTTTTTATTGTCAAAAAAGGAGACAAGTCCATCGATATTTAACCCTTTCCAAAGTACAAAGAATCTCAAAATAAAACATTAAGCATTAAATTTTAAAAATTACTGAAAATGGCTCATTCTCCTTTTGTATTCATGTTTTCAAAATCCTCTGCTGCATTAGCAGCAAAAGGCATCTGCGTGTAGGAAAGGGTTAATCCTGTTGGAGTGTTACAAATAGACATGCCATGAATTATATGGGTATTTTATGCTGTTAGACTTACTGGGGGTATGAATATTTATGATCTAATGCATAAATTGAAGTAAAAAGGCAACTCGGGATGTCTCGCCCAACATATATAAATTTACAATTTACCCAGTTACTGATAGTTTTAGGGTTGTCTCCTTCGAAAACATCCGAGAAAATATTAACACCGGGATAAATTTAAAATATAGTATTAGTACAGAGTGGAAAACATTGTCGGAAAAGGAGAAATTGCCTGCTAGGAGCAATTTTGGCTTTGCGGGCAATGTTTTTTCAAGAGAAGAAATCTACAAGAGCTTATAATGGTGTGTATGTCAAGGGGAGGGTTGAATCCCATCATGCAAATTCCAAGGCATTGATAATGAGGCATTATTTTCATCTCTTTTTAGCATATTTTCAGATAGTATTATATCTTTTACAAACCATATGCTGTTCAGAGTGAACAAAAAGAAGAGTTAATTAAAGAAATAAACAAAAAACAATATGGAATCAGCTGCAGTAGGTTCTTAAGCCCTGCAACAAATTCAGAAGATATTTGACGCTTAAGCAGCAGATGTTAGAATGATTGATTGATTGCTTGGGGGTTAACGCCATTTTCAACAATTTTTCAGCCATATCACAACATTGTCAAACATCGTAAAGAATGTTGGCCAAGCTTGGGTTCAAACTCACAAACACTCAATTGACAGCCCATGTTGCTTCAGACTGAGCTGCCGGGGCTTAGCTAGCTTTAAGAATGAGCAATTTTTCTTTGTCCTACAATGTGTTATTTTCCCCAGAAGTTCTTTGCTGCTCAGGCATAAAATTGCTATCCGAGAAAAGAGTTAATGACTGTCTGTTCATATAACCGGCCTGCATTGTTGTAAGATAAGGGGGTGAGAGGGATACCGCCTTGCACAAGTTTCCCATTTTCTGTGACATATTTCACATGGGTTTTATATCACACCATTATAACTTTTCACAAGATAAAGAGTAGATGGTGTTACTTTTCCCAAATGTTTTTGCAAACCCTTTTATAAGCTCGACCCTTTCAAGCATGTAACAAATCTACAGCAGGCTACTAAGATTGAAAACATATAATATATGATAAATGAAAGTCTAATCATTATTATTGAAATTGTAATGGCAAATGGAGAAATGGACCATTATGAGCAGTCCCACCTTTTGTCACAATGATTTCAAAAGTCATCTGCTTAATATGTTTCAGAATGTGTTGTAAGTGGGCTAGGGGTTATCATTATTGAAAGCAAAATCTTTGATTTCCAAAAAATTGCCATGTGATTCCAGTTTTTTTCATGGCCATATTGTTGCTTGGTTCAAAACTTCAGCCTTATAGTATATATTATATTCAATCATTTTGAATAATTATTACCCCTCAGTTTGTAATCTGTTGAGACTCTGGCCAAGTCATTTGGATCTGCCTTTCACAGTCTACCCTTCCCTGGTATCCAACGTTCAAACCTGCTCTTCAAGGTCATGATGGAGTTACTCTTTGGCATGCATATTTCCAAGCAAAGTACTGGTTTAGCTACCCAGGAATGAATATATCGTAGTTGTAATGTAACTGATTTTGAAAAAATGCATAGATCGCCAATCAATCTCCAATCAATCAAGTCAACCATTTAGTTATCATCTGTTGTTTAAAGTCGTGCACAAGGATTGATAGGTTGAAGTTGTGACTTCTCTTAACTCTTTCCCACATGCAGACACATATTTTGAAGCACCTGCAGCTGATGACTTTTGAAAACATTTTAGCAAACCGAGAAATTGCTCATGAGCAATATCTGGTTGTGCCGAAAAAATTTCAACTCTATTTAATATTATCTCTTAAATATATAAAGATTTTCCTTATTTTTGGCAAGACGTGTTTAAAGTCATCTGCTGCAGATTTGTTGGAAAGGGCTAAGAGTTGATCACATTATCAGGATTGTCCAATTTTGTTAAGTTTAGTTGAACATTATTTTCATACTTAATGAACATTTGTATATATTTGATCAATATTTCATCTTTGAAGATAATTTTTGTTGATTATTCCTTCAATGTGCCAAAACTTTTATTTATATGTTCTTTTATTTTACCCTTTATTTTTTCATTTTATTATTCTTAAAAATCTTGTAAAACTTTATTGGCTTTTTGATGATCGCATTGTCTTATGAAAGAACATATTTCAAATGAGTTGATATGAAAACTGAGAATACATGTAAAATTGTAAATACTGTTAAAGGAAAAGACAGGAGATTATAAGCTAGAGAGAGTCAAAAGGCTAATTCTGTTATTTTATTTTGTGTCTGGGGTTATTTTATGACATGTTGTATGGGGTTGAATGGTGGACTTTAAGACCAACGGTCTATGTTGATTCTTAGAAGTTCAAGGTCACTGCTGATTCAATGATGTTTGATAGGTAGTTCCAAAGCAGATGTACATACAATGTGTAAATGAAAGCTGTTGAAACAAAGGAATTGAATCTTTGGATTTAAACTTGGTACAGACTTAATTTCCCCAGCTGCTTTTGAAAAATTCTGAATATACTGTATTGGATGCAGCAGCTACACAAAAGGCCTGCATCGTCTGTAAACTTTGATTAAAGTCCAAGTTGCATGAATCAGTATGACCTTGGAATTTTCACTGTATTATAAAAACGATTGTATAAGATTGTATTATTTTCAATTATTTTCTTGCAGTGTTTTAACTTGTTGTGCAGAAATAACAAAACACATGGCGTTTTTTTACTTTTTATGTGAAAAGATTAATTTCATTGGATAACACCATTTCATTTGACAATATCCTTTCATTGAACAATTATTATTTCATTGGCTAATATCATTTCATTGGATCATACCATTTCATCTATATAGACAAACCAACAACCATTCCTTTAATTTTACTAATTATCTTTTTCAGTATCAGATTCCGTAACAGGTTACTAATGTCTCAGGTATTTTTTCCCAGTTTAACTCCATGTATAGCACAAAAATTATTAAATAGCGATTTGATACTATATACCCTATTTGCATATAGCCGTGGTTTGACTTTTTTCACGTATAACCAGATTTTGTACAAAAGATACTCAAATAATGGTCTAGTCATTGAGTTTGTGGAAGGCTGCATTTATTCATAATAGGTTTTTGAAACATTTTTGGACTGTATAGTATTATTTTCTATTACACCTTATGTTATTCGTCAGTATTATCCGATAGACGATAAAAGTGTAATCATACCATATTTAGGCTTGGCGTTTTGCTCTTCTTGTAACCAACAAAATATATAACCAGTCATCATAAGAACCAAAATACTGCCAATTCATCAAAACACCAGTCACAATCATATACAAAAATACATTTATCAAGTACTACATACAACATATAGCCAGATTGCGTAGCTTCATGTCATATACTTGATTACATTATAACTAAATTTCGTTTTAGATGCAATGCCCAAACATGTTATATTTTATTCAAATATTTCTCATCTAACTGCACGATTTATTTGTCTGGAAAAAATTGAAACTGATGAATTTAGTTGCTATAATGTATCAGTATGTAGCCTTGTCCTAGAGATATCTGTAGACAGATGGTTAACATGTGAACTTGAAGATAAGCTGCTGAAGCATTCCGATTTTTGATCCCCATCAACTTGGGGCTGCCAAGAGACAAGCCACATTGTGATTGAGTACCCTCAATTGGTAATTCACATTTCATTGGTCTATGGTACTGGTTATTTACCCAGGAATCATTGATCATGTGGTCACTTTATATTAACTGAAATATACTGTTGACAATGACTTAAAACACAAAGAAATGAATTATATTTTACTTGAGCAAACACATGTTAACTTCTTACCAGATCGGAAGTAATTTTGTAAGGTCAACAACAAACTAGATATATATTCTAGAGAAATCCCAGTTTGCAAACCTATATTTACAAAATATAATCTCATAATGATCTATTTATATCAGATATGAATCTACCTCTATTTTGCACCAATCACTGTAGATTTTCACCGTTTCTAAATGTTATAAAACAGTAAGCAGTTCAGTGTACAGCAATGGTACAAGCAAAACCATGGCGGTCAATTTCAAGAACTGAAGCCTTGTTTGACTCGAGTCCAACCAGGTACCTGATTTTATATTTTTGCAGTCGGCTGCTTTGTAAACATCGCCATATAACTACGAAACATCCGATATTATAGGAAAAGGAGTATATGCTTGTTTTGTCTGCTACAAAAGGTAAAAAATGTCAACTGATCAAGGGAAGGTAATTCTGGTTGAGTTCAATTTGATTTACATTTCCCCTGAAACCAGAACTGATGCAGTCATTAATGCAGAATAAAAAAGTGTTAAAATAGAGACAATACATTTTTATATTAGATGTTTTCAAAGCAGACAGCCAAATGGCATATCAGATTCTTGTAGGTGGTTACCAAGCAAACTGTCAGTGTAAATCATTGCAGTTATCTTCATTATTGTCTCAAGAGTTGCACACAATTCTATTTTTCACAAGCTGGACATTGGTAACTGAAACCCATGTCAATGATCACTTCTGGACATGGTTCTTCCGAAAAAGCAACCAGAGACGCTGTGTTATTTTTAAAGTGTTAAAATTACGAGAGGGCTGCAAATTGCAAGTCAAAGTATAGGAAATGGATTGTATGTCATTTCATAATGGCATTGGCAATAAAATATATCATTGTTCAATTTTAAGGAAAATACATCAGCTCATGCCTAAGACTCGGTGAAACAAGGCAAAGAACTCTTATTAGTCCCATGGTTTTGTCTCTAATATTTATTCTCTCCCTTTAGAAGTCAGGAAACAGTTTTTTGCTTCTCATTATATTCATGTTGCTTAGAATCCTGACATATCCTATGTATAATCTAAACTTTAGACAGAAGTTGCATCTTCATATATCAGTAATTTACTCTATTAAATCAGTGTTGTTTGCTCAAGTTATAATACTGCATGGGTAATTGATATTGTTGCAAGGACCTTTTTTTTTTTTTGGTTTTTATTCAATAACTTTTTTTTGTGATTTTTCTTGAAAAGGGTTACATACTTAAATATTTTTATTTATTTAAACATATGTTTGCAATCAAGAAGGCCTGGCCTCAACAATAGATATTATATAAATGGCTCCTTTATGAACCATTTCTTACAGTCTGTATGGAATAAAAGTTTGGACATTCTGTAAAAAACTGATCAATTTTGAGAAGCCTGTACCACCAGTGTAGAGTCAGGCCAACCGGTGTGCCATATTACCAGATCCTATACTCTTGGCTGCTCAATGCAATATTTTTATCTTGATATTCCTCGAATTGGCTATGGGCTCATTCAAGTTCAATGCTGAACAAGTCTATTTTAAAAGTTAAGCTTTGAAAGGGTTAACATGCTGGCCAACCCTAACCATGCTTCACTTTCTTTTGCTGATTAATTGAAAATACAAATAAAGATTCTGTTTCAACCTTCTCCGTACAATCTTGGATCACATTGTCTGAATACTGATACTAAACGAAGATTAAGGCTTGCTTCTTGGTCCTCCAGAACACAATTCATTTTTGCTCAACATCTATTCATGAAGTTTTGCTCAAACCATTTCATCATAATGGCAATAGGTATTTACATGTGTTTTGTTATCTGTATGTTGATGGATTCAGAGTTCCAGATAAGGTGAGGTATTCAGCTCTCTTTTCCCACAATTTCTCTCTTATTATTACAGCAAACCCTATGTTGTGGGTACTCAAAAGAATCGTCTCACTGAGACGATTCTTTTAAGTACCCCCAACATAGGGTTGGGTTGAAGGGCCAAATACGGATTTTAGAACATGCAAAGCACCCCTTATCTAGAGCTCTGGGATTTATGCAAAACTATAGTAATAATAGACAACATTTTTTTTCTGTTGTACATTGTGCGAAAAGGAAGAATTGCTCAAGTTGAGCAATATTTTCTCTTTCCTCACAACTCTGCATCAAATGAGATGACTCGCCCAAATTTTCCAAATCATTACACCTTTTGTCACAGGTATAGTAAACTCTTTCCCACATATCTGCAGCAGACAACTTTAAAAGTGTCTAGGCAAAAATACAATTTATTTTTTGTTTGAGTGAAAGTATAATTGTTGAATAGGGTTGAAAACATTGTGACAGAAGGAGAAATTTCTCCTTTTGTCGCCACGCTTTCTCAAGTTATCGACTGCAGATGCATCAGAATGCATCTGCAGGTGGGAATGGTATAAATTGCCGACTCTGAAAATAGCCTGTAAGTTAATCAGTTAACAAATTCTATGAACAAGATGTTACTATAGTTTTGTATAAACCAATGATTTTATGCCATCTGTCTGGCAAAGTCTCTTGTTTGTAAACAGGAGAAATCTGACTTTCTAAATGATTTATATGTTTAATGATGCTGACATTTAAAGAGAGCCTTTCATCTGAAATTACATTAGCCTTTTCCTATATGCAGACAGATTTTTATGCATCTGCAGTAGACGAAACATTATGTATATGGGAAAGGATTAAAGAGGCATAGAAAAGTTAACCAGTGGAGCTACATTTCAATGGATTCATGCAAAAAAGATGTAACTACAACTTGTAACAATATGTAGTTACAACCGTTTTGCATGAAGCGCATGATTTCTAGCTTTTCATCATAAGTTTCATGCAAGGTTGTTCCTGTTTGTCATCTGACAGCGAAGTCTCGTGTAAGGCATCATGTATATACATGCTTACCTGAGCCTTCACTGTCGGCATTAACTATTTCCCGAATGCGTACACGTTTTGTAAACATTGTTGGAAAAGGAGAAATTGCTTACAATGAGCAATGTTATCTTTTTACCACAATGTTTTCAACTCAATGTGGGCAAGGGGTTTAACCCTTTCCCTCATATGACAATTCTGCAGCAGACGACTTTGACTGTATTTTGTCAAAACATAGAAAATCTCCATAATTGAATGGATAACCTATGACTTAAGGTGGAAAACATTGTGTCAAAAGGAGAAATTGCACATTTTGTGCAATTTCTTCTTTTGTCACTATGTTTTCAAAAAGGTGTCTGCTGCAGAGGCGTCAGAAAGCGTCTATATAAGGGAAAGGGTAAAGATTCTCTATAATCACCTTGCCAAGCTCAGGTTTATTTTGAATCTTTTATTATAAATTATCATTCATTTGCTATTTGGTTGTTGTAAATGGCTTTTGTAAAGTGCAATTATAATGTTTTATCGAATGTCAGAGGATTAGATATGAAGGCATCGTGATGAGTAGATATTCGGCATTTCACACTGTGCTGCATGATGTCTTTGATGAGTTCATCCCTTTTCCTCATATAGACGCTTTCTGACACCTCTGCAGCAGACGGCTTTTTGAAAACATAGTGACAAAAGAAGAAATTGCTCAAAACAAGCAATTTCTCCTTTTGCCACAATGTTTTCCACTTTTAGTCATAAGTCATCCATTCAACTATAGAGATTTTCCATTTTTTGATAAAATATGTTCAAAGCCATCTGCTGCAGAATTGTCATATGAGGGAAAGGGTTAAAACATTGTTTAAATGCAATATTGATTCTTTTCTCTTATTCATGATTAAATAAATGGAATATTTGTTTACATCCGGTGCGATAAAATAACCAATAAAAGTTGCAATCTGCATATTTTCACTCAAAATGAATATACAATGGACCTTTCATTAGTAATGACACAACTTTATAGCACACAAAAATTTAACAAATTCCTTTTAATTTTTTCTGTAAATACATTTTATTAACAGTTTCTCTTTGGGGTTTCCCAAACCAAATGGTTGACTTAATAATTACAATTTTAAAACAAATGACCATTATGAATTACACTTTACAATTGCCATATGATAGGTATTTCTTGTTGTATATTTGCTTAGTACCTGTTGTAAATCATCAGTCATTAAAACACAATGCAAAGTTTTAAAGTCTTTTGTATGTCAAACATTTGTGCATCTGTAAGAAAAGAAAGAAATTTCGTCCATTGAATCATTCAAAAAGTACTTTTCCAGCCACTATTTCCACTATATTTTAAAAAAAAAATCCTGTCGTCTGCAAATGCATCTCAGGTTGTCTGATTCTGGAAAAGGCATGCAATTATCTAAATACAAGAGAGCTTAGAAATCAATGGGATGGAAATTTCTTAGAGCCGTTGAGAGGAAGGGGGCAACTTGGATATATTTGAAGAACTTGCTGTAAGTATAAACAACAGGATTGAGTGCTTTTGAAGTGACCTGGTGGATTGTTTGAGTGAAGCAGTAACCTTGACAATGTCTAATCTCCATGGAAACGGAAACAACAACATTGACATTATTCTGAATATCTCTGCAAGATTTGATCTCATATCATCTGTAACCTATTTATGTCAAATTAAATGTCCCTTTTATGGATACATAAAGGATGATGTGCAAATGTCGGCCATTTTTTTAGCAGACAATATGTTTTCTTTTCATTGATGTTGGAACTCTAATAAAAGTAACCTTTAAATTTTTGAGATGTAATACTTAATTTTCAGACATTTTAAAAGCTAATGTCTCTAAAACTATTTTGTGAGCTACATAGTTAATGCTTTATACGTAATTGTGCATGATAAACCCTTTCCCACTTATTTCATCTGCAGCAGACGACTTTCATGTAGACAAAAATATGGTAAACCTCATTAATTGAAAGTATAATGACTGGAAAAAGTTGAAAACATTGAGGCAAAAAAAACTGAATTAAGTGCTCATTTTGAGTAATTTCTTCTTTTGTCACAATGTTTTCAAAAAGTCGTCTGCTCTTGAGGTATCAGAAAGCGTCTTTATTTGGGAAAGGGTCGAATGATAATAACTGATTCTATCATCCTAGACAGATAGGTTGATCTTATATTTTTTCCGTAATACAATGATTAAAGGAGACTTGAATTTTTGAAATGAATATCATCTGATTCTCAACTTGGGTATTTGTGTGTGTGCTTTATTACTTGTGAGTTTCTTTTTGATTGTTTGAAGTTTGTGTGGGAAAGGGTTCTATAAGTGTGTTTGTACTTTGGTCTCAAACAAAAGTTATGTTATGAAACAATTTACAAAATTGACATTGCATTTGATTGAAACAAATGACCAAATAATTTTAAAATGCATGTTAATTTTGTTCAGATAATCTATTGAAATGCATGGATAGTGATAGTTGTTTTATGTTCTTACAGCTGAAATTGACTGATTTTACAAGTACAAGAACTACTTTTTTTTCCTACAGAAATGAAAATTTGTTTGCTCAATAATTGCATGATTACCTTAGTTAATAATTATGACTAAATATTTATCTCATTTGTTATTAAATTAATAAGTTTAGATGATAGTCATTACTATAATAAAGATAAAACCTTTTTTGTAATAATATTAAGTAATCCTAATACATTGTTAACCCTGTTGTGCATATTAAGAAAACAACAGAATACCTTTTCATAAATTTGTGCGGCAGTAGAACACATTTAGATGGCAGAGAAACTTAGCTTGTATTGGGCAAATCATACATCCGAACATGCAAATTAGATGCAGTATTTTAGCCAATCAAAAAAAATTGATATGTTCTGTCCAGTACAATCTATTGCCGAACGCTGTTTCTGCATCACAAACAAAAGCAATGTGATGCACAAGAACTGGGTAGTGTTGAACAATTTAATTGTTGGTTTGTTTGTGATGCATGACGATAGGCGTTGCTTAAAGTATGATCTTGAATCTATGAATTGTTCCTTTACTCATAATGCTTTCAAAGTGTAATGGTACACAGGTCTCAAAGGCCATCTGTATCTGAGAAAAGGTCATTTTGATGACTTGATGCAAAAGGGTTGTAACTACATATGATATTGTTTTAAGCAATAGGACTTTATTAACCATATCCCACATTCAACAAATCTGCAACAGACGACTTTGAAAATATGAAGGCAAAAATATGGAAATTCTTTGTAAATGAAAGTATAATTATTGACTGGAGTAGTAAGCATTGTGCCACATTGTTTTCAAAATTCGTCAAAATGCATCTGCAGGTGGGATAGGGTTTATTTTTTATACAAGCCTGTATAACCAAGTCATAAATAAGCTAGTTTAGTGCCAGTTTCAGAATATTATTGATCACTTAGTTATTTCATCAATTGATTTGTTAAATGTTTTGGGGTAAAAAAGCCACACAATGATTTTCAACAAACCATTTGCAATGTAGCAGACTAGCTTAATTATGACTGGGTTGTAAAATATTGATATTAAAACTGATAGAATGATTTTCACATGTTTGCTGTCACGGTAACAGTTTGAGGTGGTTGGTTTGACATGGTTTTTAACTGCTTTAATTCTAGGGCTAAATTCTGTCTCAAAATGTTTGTGTGCATGGGATTATGTCATTTCAACATCTAAAATGTCAATTGACATTTGCATATAGTTTGCATCATGTTTAAAAACATGCAATTCCTCCTTTTTCTGCAAGGTTTTGCATTAACCCTTTCCCTCATATAGACGCTTTCTGACGCCTCTGCAGCAGACGGCTTTTTGAAAACATAGTGACAAAAGAAGAAATTGCACAAAACGTGCAATTTCTCCTTTTGCCACAATATTTTCCACTTTTTGTCATAAAAGATCTCCATAATTGAATGGAGATCTTCTATGTTTTGACAAAATAAGTTCAAAGTCGTCTGCTGCAGAATTGTCGTATGAGGGAAAGGGTTAAAATGTTCTTGGATGCAAAAGCAGTGAGCAAGTGACACAATATTAAAACTTTACCACAATACAGAAGACACCTTATCGCATGTCTATCGTATCGGCTTTCAATTGTTGCCCCGAGTTCTGTAAGCAAAAAGTATACTTGGAAAAGTATTCTTGTCTAATTTATATTATTTACTTTATTCATACATCATCAATAGATTTTAGTTTGTTGCTAGGCAACATTCTCATTCTTCATATTTCTGTTTTATTTATTTATTTTTTAATAAAGACATGGCCAGTAAAATGCGTCCTGCATAGTGACAAAAACCTGAAAAGTCTCCATAGAAGATAGCTTAATTGTTAAATAAAGTTGAAAACATTGTGACCAATGGAGAAATGGCTCATCATGAGCAATTTCACCTTTGGCCACAATGTTTTCAAAAGTCTTCTGCTGCTATTGAGTTAAAATGCGTCAGCAGGTGGGACACGGGTTAATTAACCTTTTGAAACAATGTTTTTATGACAAGATATTGTACCATAATATAAGGTGACTCAACTTAGCATATCAATGGACAATTCGCTAATATTTCCGTATAATTATTTGGTATGACCAAAACATTTTTTGACTCCTTGAAATATTTATCTACACAGTATCTGTTTCATCTTGTTGTATTTGTCAATTCTATATTCTGTATGTAGCATGTACTTTGAGTGATTATAAAATGACTTTCCCTCCTTTTCACACATTATTTTTTCTCTGTATTTCAGTATGCAGCTTTGTCCGCCCAAGGATACCCTCAGATTCCGTATCAAGGTACCATCCTCCAAACCGTTCCAGTTGAGGTAAGTCGAAATGTCCGTTCTAATGCATAATTACTGTTCTTATTATTGTATGCACAATGATGTATATAAACAACCTCTTGCTACCAAGTTTTCATGAACAAAAAACAAGCTGCCACCTTTTCTAAGCAGGAATAAATTAACTCTTTTACCACATGCAATAAATAATTGCAGCTGATGACTTTGAAGTTATCTAGGCAAAAATGAGGACAGTTTCATTAAACGAAAGTATATTTGTTGAATAGAATTGAAAACAGTATAGCAAAAGGAATATTTGATATGTAAACAAGATGTTATAAAAACCATCATTTTGATTGCAAAATTGATATTTTTTTAAACTGCTACTACGATTTGCCATGAAAACCTGAATGCTGTACTACAGTTGTATATTAAAGCATGTCAATAATTCTTCATGTTTGCAGCGCTCTAGATAAGGGGAGTTTTTTACATTCTAAAATCCTTATTTTACCCTCTTAACCCTTTCCCACCTGCAGACGCATTCTAACGCATCTGCAGCAGACGGCTTTTTGAAAACATAGTGACAAAAGAAGAAATTGCACAAAACGTGCAATTTCTCCTTTTGCCACAATGTTTTCCACTTTTTGTCATAGGTTATCCATTCAGTTATAGAGATTTTCCATTTTTTGCCCAAATATGTTCAAAGTCGTCTGCTGCAGAATTGTCGTATGAGGGAAAGGGATAACCCTGTTTGGTTGAAGGATAAGAGGGATATTGTGGGGAAAAACAGCCTTATACTCCTCCTTATCTAGACCTCTGTGTTTGTAAAGTTGTACGTGTCAAAGACTTCTAGTTATCTGTATCTGTGAACGAATATGAGCATGCTGTCAAATTCAGTGTTGTAAAATCTTTGACTGCTGGAACAGATTTCCTGAAGCCTGTACCACCAGCATAAAGCAATGCAAGCCGACGCGTTTCCGAAGTTACTCAAAAACACATTTCTCACATATTACATATCTGACACAGAGGCAAAAATACGGAAAATCTCATTTAATGAATATAATTATTTGATATTGTTAAAGAAAACATTGTGATAATGGGATAGACTTGCTCATTAGGATAAATTTCTCTTGTTGCCGCAATCTTTTCAAAGGATGCTTCCTAGAACTGCGTCAATATGCGCGTCTTCTTGTGGGAAATGGTGTAGCTCATATGGTATCACAAAGTCAATTATTCTGTGATTGTCTGTCTTTGAATGAAAAGAGTTCTTTTGTCAGAAGGGGACGACGGAGATCCTGATTGGGGCTATGTTCTGTCTTCTAAGTTGAAAATATATAATCATCACAGTTTATTTATTGAGCCTTGCTGTGGGTCAATTTGCCTTTCAATAAAGGAGAGTATACTATCTTATGCTTTTCCAAGTCTAATAGAATAAGAGTTTAACCCTTACAAATGCCGAAATTTTAAAATGGACTTGTCCAGCTTTGCAATTGGTAGAGTCCATAGCCAATTTTTAAGGATTATAAAGATAAAAATGTTCTGTTGTGCAGCCAACAGTACAGATCTTTGTTAGGAGGCACACATGCTCTATACTTACTGGTACTGCAGACTTTCACAAAATCAATTCCAGCAGTGAGAGGGTATAAGAGTATACAACAACCTCATAGAGGGCTATGACAAAAATTGCCCTTAACCCATTTCCCACATACAACAAATTTGCAGCAGACGACTTTGAGAACATCTAGATAAAAAAAAGTATGGGATATCGCTCTAAGGGAAAGTAATAATACTGTAAGAAGTTGAAAATATTGTGGCAAAAGGAGAAATTTCTCGTTGTGAAATTGAGAAAACACTTTAAAAGACTAAATGAACATGCCCCTCCTCAGAACCTCTGTAAAGTGGAATGACATGGACCCACTTACAACAAACCTACAACAGCTGACATTTGAATACATCAAGACAAACATTTGGAAAATCTCTCAAACTGTAACTTTTATAATCAAATAGTGTTATAAAATTATTGTGACAGAGGGAGAGAGCTTGCCCATTATGAGTTATATCTCTTTTTGCCGGTATGGACTTTTCAAAAGTTGTCTGCTGCAAATGCATCAAAATTCATATGTAGACCCATTCTGATGCATCTGCAGCGGATATCTATTGAAAACAGTGTGACAAAAGGAGAAATTGCTCAATTACTTTTTTATTTGTAAAAAATAAAATTCATATTTTTGTCTAGCTGTTCTCAAAGTCGTCTGCTGCATATTTGTTGTATGTGGGAAAGGTTTAAAGTGTTTGTGGGACTGATCTATAACCAAACCTCTCTCTGTCTCTTCTACAGGACCACGGAGAGGTAGATGCACAACATTTCCAGGCCTATGCACAATCCCCCGTCAAGTAAGGCTGTGTAAGTTGTCCCCCCTTGAAAATTCTTTCTTTCCTGGAGGGACAATTGAGTACACCTGTACCCATTCTGCCTATAAATATTGTCATAGTAATCCCATAATAACCTCATTTCCATTAACAATTAACTATGCTGGGTAGAGAATCTCCTGGAGGCTGGACTTTTAAAAAATGATGATGTTCAAAAGCATGTCTCCAACCATCTTGTAATGGAGAAATATTGAAATCCTTCAATATTATATTATTTCGATACATACTTTACGCTGTTATTCCATGCTTATTCCATGCGCTCTGCACAGGCTGATCTGGTTTGATACATTACGCGGATGCCATAATGTTGGTTTTCTCGCGGGACGGCTCATTTGTATATATATATGATTGAAGACATATTTGAATATGTATTTAAACTTTCGAAATAAAACTACCCAGCGATAATAAATCAGGCCCTCGCTTTTACCGTTCATGCTGTCCTAGTAGAACTTTTGTTGTCTCCTAATATTCTAACCCTGTATTATAATCCTTGCATGGTTGTGTTAGTGGCAACGTCTTCCATTACCCATATGAAGAAGTAACTTTTGACTGCAAAGCATGATATATTGCATGTGCATTCTGGGAAAGCTCATACAAGCCTGTGTATCCATAAAATCTAAACATGCTGTTTGTTTGGGTCTGTTTTGGTATCCAAGGAACTCCTGGGTTCTTTCAAACTGACACAGCAAACAGGTACCAAACTATGCGAATCCAAAAGGCTGAACTCTTTCCAACATATAGAAGCTTTCGCAGACGACTTTTGAAATCATTGTGGCAAAAGGAGAAATTGCTCATAATAAGCAACTTCCCCCATTTGCCACAATGATTTAAACTCTATTCAATTATCATACTATCATAATAGAGAATTACTATATTTTGAACTTGATAATTTCAAAGTCGTCTGCTGCAGATTTGTTGTATGTGGGAAAGGGTAAAAGCTGAGCCTTAGTCTTAAATGAACATACATGTTTGAATGCAAGTTAGTTTGTGCTCCAAGAATGCACTTATTATTTGACTTCCTATATCGTCCTAGTTATAAATATAGAGTTATATCTATTATCTTCTGTAATTGAGCATGTCGATGGGAAGAGGTACAAGTTGGGGGTTTTGCCATCAGTGTAGACCCTGATCAGCCAGAGCATCCGCACAGACTGATCCAAGATCTATACTGGTCACATACAATTTACATTAGTTTGTTAGAGGCTGCTGTCAACTTGAGTAGATTCTAATAAGACAGAGCAGATAGATGAACAGACTGACCCGAACCTTCACTATTTAACCCTTTCCCTCATATAGACGCTTTTCTGACGCCTCTGCAGCAGACGGCTTTTTAAAAACATAGTGACAAAAGAAGAAATTGCACAAAACGTGCAATTTCTCCTTTTGCCACAATGTTTTTCACTTTTTGTCATAGGTTATCCATTCAATTATGGAGATTTTCTATTTTTTGACAAAATACGTTCAAAGTCGTCTACTGCAGAATTGTCGTATGAGGGAAAGGGTTAAGAGATGACAGCTTTTTAGCTTTTTCCTATTTATTCTTTGTTGTTATTGTTGAATTAATCCTGCATGATTTACGAAAGTTCATTACATAGATGTATACCTTATAATGTCTAACCATCCTGTGTCTGTCCCTGTATCTACCATTTATATCGACGTTAAACCTTTCCCACATACTACAAATCTGCAGCAGACAACTTTAAAAACATCTCGGCAAACATGGAAATCTGTATGAATAAAAGAGTTATTATTGAATGGTCAGCTAAACACATTGTGGCAAAAGGAGCAATTACTCATTTTTAGCAACTCCTCGTTTTCTGACAATGTTTTTAAACTATATACTGCAGATGTGTCAAAATGCCTCTATATTTGGGAAAGAATTACCGTTAAAATAATTCTTCGGAATTATACTTATGATATATAAATGAATTATTCAAACTTTAATTGACCTCCTCTGTGGCGTAGTGGTACTGGCAGGTGTTATAAAAAAATGCCCTAGTAGTACTGGTAACTTTCCCAGGTAACACCGTGATATAAGATGAAACGATCAAACTTAAGTCGAGACGTAATTGTGATGAACATCGTTCATCTTTTACTGATTGGATGTTATGTGGGAAGGTAACCATTTGTTGGAGAAGAATTTTTGGTTGAGTACTGGTGCTGAAAATATCAGGAAACACAAGAGTAGAGGAACTTGTGGCTGTGTATATAACTGAAATACTGTTTAATGGGATATTTTACTCAAATCAACCCTTTCCCACATACAACAAATCTGCAGCAGATGACTTTGAAAACATAGTAAAAAAAAAAATCAGAAAAATCTGCATGAAAGCTAGCTATTGATAAAATTGAAAACATTGTGGCCGAATGAGAAATTGCTCATCATGAGCAATTTCACCTTTGGCCACAATTTTTTCAAAAGTCGTCTGCTGCTTTTGTCTCAAAATGTGTCTGCAGGTGGGAAAGGGTAAATCAATCAATGCTTGAATTAGAAAGACTTTAATATTGTAAATGTTCATGATTGTACATATACTAACATGCTTTATATAAATTTACCAAGACAAATATAATGCAACGGTCATCTCTGAAAATATACATCTCATAATAGATTAATACAGATGCTTTCTGACGCCTTTGAAAATATTAGACTAAAACAAAAACATTTGATAAACATTTTGGGAACAGGGGACATTGCACATTTTGAGCATTTATTCTCCTTTTCCCACATATTGTTTAAACTATCAGCTTCAAGTGTGTCTCAAGTCATCTGTATCAAGGAAAATCAAGTTGCTTGATGAACAATGTGCTTATCATATGCTTTCTCTATTTTCAGTCCAACAACAATCTTGGTTTAAAAATGTGATAACATGGGGAGTGAAATAGAACAGCCAACCAATCACCTCATCATGTGACCTACATTACTCATCTGATTGGATGATTCACATTATGCCCACTCTTTATGGATGTTTAACACACGGAATGATCTGATTGGATGACACAATAAATAAGGAGACTTGATCAGATGATGAAATTGATGAATGATTCTTACAATTGTTGCCAGTGTTCTTATAAGTTTTTATTTCTTATTTTATTGAATTGTACATTGATTCTATTTTTATGTTGATTTTTATGACCAATTTTAATGTGTTTTTTGAATAATTGTTTCATGAAGCAAGTACTGTAATCAGTGATTTAGCCAAATGAAATTTGGAATGGATATTCAGTTTTCTTTGAAATCATTCTTCGTCATGATCATTTCAATTTCAAAAATACTTGCATGTTATATGATTCAGATTGAGATTACATGAAATTACCTCATTCAGTGTAGATTTATGTTGAACCTGCGGTAGTGCAGTTCGTAAGAAATAATAGCCAAATAATTATAGCTTAGTTACTACTTACAAATAACCTTGACCCTTAACCCACGTACAACAATTCTGCAGAAGACAACTTTGAAAACATTAAAGCATAACAAAATAGAACATCTACTTAGATGAAAGAGTAATTATTGAATGGAATTTAAAATATTGTGGCAGAAGGTGAAATTGATCATAAGAGCAAATTCTCCTTGTACCACAATGTTTTCAAAAACGGTCAGCTGCAAATGGGTCAAAATGCGTCTACAAGTAGGAAAGGGTCAAACTTCCAACAATGGTAATCCAGTTGATAGCACTTACATAAATGGCATAAATTTGTTATTCTTTATTCATTTTGATGTTTTTCCAAAGAAAGCATTTTTTAAAGTTTGAAAGAAATTTTGCAAGTACCTAATTCATAGTTTGGCAGTTCATGAAATGTTTGTTCCAAATACTACCATGATATATTAATCTAATAAATGTTACTTAATATAAAATAAAAATTGGTTGCCATGCAAAACAACCATGTCTATTTTTGTAGACAAAAATACATGTAAATAGTAGTGTTAGGATATTTCACCGTAGTTGTAGGTTTTTATGAGAAAATAAAGATGGAAATGAAGAAAATACTATGTACAGCTTCTTTGTGGCATCTAAAAGAAATGACAACGTTTTGCTCTAAGACCAGTCTACAATTGTTTAACTGTAATTGGTCAGAAAGCATACTTCCATGTATACCAACCAATCAGAAACCATCAACCTTAGACTGAAAAATGTAATTAAAATTTCATACCCCATTTCCACAGCAGAGCGATCATGTAAGCAAAATTTCTATTAAATGAAATAATAGCAATTGAACAGAAATTAAAACATTGTCACAAAAGGAGAAATTACTTATTTAGGAAAATTTCTTCTTTCACCACAATGTTTTCAAAAGTTATCTGCTGCTGATGCATTAGAACAACTCTAGCACTCCGGAAAAGGTTAAATGAAGCCATCAGTGTGTTCTAAGTAAATTTTGATATCCTTGTTACTGAGGGAAAGAAAATGAAATTGTCATTTCTTTTAGCCCTAATAGAGATTTAGCAAACTAATTGTTATTGTTAAGAGGACAATAGAAAAAGAGTGAGAAAATAATTACAACAATGGATCTTACCTGTGATTGCTCACAAATGGAACCATGATGATTCTATGATAGTACTATTGTCAGGGTGTCTACCAAAAGCTGTTGCTACAGTATATACGTGTAGTGATACCTTTTTGGACTTCTACCCTCAATATGCTAATGTCTAACTATGCAAATAAAATCTCTTTCGCAATATACAATTGTCTTGCTATCTCTTAATTAAGTGGCACAAACTAGCTGAGTGTTGGTGTATAGAAAAATTGTTTTTGAATTGATTTTTATTGATTACAGATTAAAGATGTGGTTTGGGTTTTTTAAAATGAAATGGAATTCTTTTCCACATTGGTTTATTTTGTGCACATCATATTATACATTGACTCATCATAACTTTTTGGTGTTATTATTCAGCCTTTTACTCTTCCAGGATTTATCCCAAATATATGGCTTTTTACAAGGGGTTGTAACTACATCTTTTAACAAGATGCTGTTAAAAATTGTTTAGCATGAAGTTCATTATATGTTGATTTTTCATATACTGTTCCAGACTCTTTCAAACTGAACTCACTTGACCAAATATAAAAGCCATTCTACACAAATTGATGCTTTTCCCCACATACAACAAATCTACACCAGCAGGTGCCTTTTCAAACATCTAGACAATAATGCATTTTGAGCAATTTTTTTCCTTTAAAATCATAAACTTGCAGATGTTTCAAAATGTGTCTGCATGTAGGAAAGGGTTAACGTTATGCATTAATTAAGGTATAGAAGAAAACTTGCAAAAATGTTGTCAAAAGTCATCCTAGTCCTGGTTACTGATGACTATATAATCACCAGTTAGAGAAAGATTTGATGAGTCAATGCAGCAATTGGACAACTAGTTTGTTTGATACCCATCATCATACATATGCAAAGGCTTCCCTGTTTGATCCATTAAGACTATCTAGTAAATTGGTTAGACTGGTTTCCCATAAACAAAAAATTGGGTTGACATTTGGGACGGTTCCCACTGTATAAAATGTTAAGTTTGTGATTGGTGGATGTTCAAGGGTTATTCCCCACCATACAGAAGTGAGAGATGGACAAAGGATAATAATTGGGGATCAGATATCATTCTAGCAGTAACTTCAGTGTTTCTAAGAACTGATATATATGAAGTCTTAAGTCATCAAATAAGGGATAGCCATTTTTGCATGCATTGTGTCAATATGTGGTGTGTTAAATTACATTTTTTGTTACTTTTTGTTACTTTTTTTTTCTGAAACACCAAAATGAAGTGATTATAGTGCTTTAGACGTATGAATGTGTTTGAATCATCATGATGCGAGGGTGGGTCCATGGAGAGTATGAAGAACTTACCATTTTTGTAAATATTTAAATCATTGTAATGAATATTCACAGATTCTGTCCTTAATGTAAAATCAGACTGACAGAGGGATTGATTCATATGATAAAATTATGTTTTTGAAATGCCTTCAAGTGTGTATATTTCATTGCAATTTTGTTGAATTTGGTCAAATCAGCGGTATAAACCGTCTGTTATCTAATGCTGGTTTATTTTCTGTAACACAGGGAAATATTGAGGCATAAAAGAAAAGGCAGGATTATGAACAAATGAAACAATGAATTTGAGACAGTATGGACACATTTAAAGCTCATGAAAGATGCTCATGTTGAACAATTACTTTACAAAATTCCAGGAGAAGTGCTTTCTGGTCCAATGGTTATGAATTATCTCCCCTGAAAACCAGGGAGTTTCAAACCTTTTGATTCGTTAGAATATGAGCTTGACCTCACTTCTATCCAATCACATGGAAGGTTAATCAGGGAAGAAAAGGCAGTAGGCAAGTATCCTGATTTGATCATCTTTCAACATTGGTTTATTGATGTGTAAATAGTTTGAGGATTAAATTACAAATTACTTTTTTGTTTAATTAAATATTTTTTGAAATGAGATGTTATATTTGCTACTATTTGCAGAATTGTTAGAGGACATTATTAAGACTTACGCAATCCAAGTTATTCAGTCTTATAGGGAGAGTGTTATGAAAGTTTAAAAAGCCCTATCCTGTCCCTGATCAATTGTTGCAAACTAGCCGTTTATTCAGGCTATCTGGGAAAAAGGTTTATATGAGAGATACTTAAAAGATGTACAAGATTTCTTTGAGATTTTCACTTGATCTAAGCTGTGGTGAGTTCTCTCCAACGGAAAGTATGGACGAGTCTTGGGTTTAGTCCATTTAGTCGGGGCAGGATAAGGTAATTGGGAAAAACATAGAGAATACTGACCTAATGTAACCATCGCTGTACGGAAAATGATGAGCAAGTATCGAAATGTGTGTTTGCAAACAGTACCCTTAGCTTGGCATGATTATATAGAGGTATTTTTGTATATCTAGTTAAATGGTCACTATGAGATTAATTGGATTCTGATAGGACAGAAAGACTTAAGCCTGGGAAGTTAGAAGATGTCTTTGCCTACACCTCCATTTCAAGATATTTATTGTGACTTTGTGCTTTACGGCATGGCTATGAAAGAGTTAGATATTTCTTAGATTATAAATATCTGTCTTTTCCCTGAATATTTTCATATATAGCCATAAGCTGTTCGGTTAAAAGGAAAGTTCTAGTGTTTAATATAACATATGCCAACATTGCTGTTGTGGACTCGTCCAAAGTATGTTATATGGAAATTCTGGTGAAGGATGTGTAGCACTGTCTGATATAGTAGAAAAACATCGTTGAAAAAGAAGAAATTGTTCTGTTTGAAACTTTGACCAATTTCCCCATTTCCATCAATGTTTTCAAACGCTGTCAGTCACAGAGTTGTTACAACTTGGATCTATTAATGGAAAGAGAGAATAGTTGGAAGACCTAGGCATGGAATTCCTGAATGCTTTGGCTTACCCTAGGTCAGTATGGAACTGAAAGTCCTTACTTGTAAATATTTATGATTCTTTATTTCTTGTTCATTTATGCAACCATCATTATTGTTTTCAATTATTTTGTTTTGTTAAGGGATCAATTATTTTTAAAGATGAACACTATGCATTTTTTTTTTGTCCTACACAGAGCTTTGGATGTGTAGAAGAGACAATTGGTTTTCAAATCTTATAAGTAATGGTTAAATATGGGCAAAATTCTTGCTTTCGTTATAAACAAATATTTTTGGAGAACACAGTGCTTTGGCTACAAACTTGTGTTATTATTTGTGGGAAAATCTACTTGCAAAATTCTCCGATTGGATCTATTGTTATATCACAATTGATGAGTGAAATGCACCCGTGATTTGACTGAAAGATTGTTGAAATTCCATTCAATCAATCGATCAAAGTTAAAACTAAATTATTAAACAAGAACACCAATTGTACTTCTTCTGTCTATCTAATTGCTCTGCATAAATGTGGTGAACATGTTTACCTTATGTGTTACCTTTGTTTCCTGGTATGGTCATGCTTTAACCCAAGGTGTTTACGTAGATCACAAAGTTTTCACCAAAGTGTGTCAAGGTAGATCAATAGTGAGTCTATTTGCACCATTGTGAGTCAAAAATAATAATGGCATTTATAGTACTTTCCCACATACAGCAACAAATCTGCAGCAGTCGACATCAAAAATGTCTTGAAATACATATGGAAAAGTCTCCATAGATCAAAGTTTTATTTATTGAAAAGAGTTGCAAACATTGTAGCATAAGGAGAAATTGCTCCTTATGGGAAATTTCTCCTTTTGTCACAACGTTTTCAAAAGGTTTCTGTTGAAAATACGTCAAAATGTGTCTAAAGGTGGGAAAGGAATAGATAAAAATCACACTTGCAGGATTCCATAAGATTTTTCCAGCTTGATCTTCTTTCTGGACTATTCAGCTGCGTTAATTTATGTTTCACCCAGTACCTGATACAGGCAACTTTTGATGCCTCTGCAGTTTCCAAATATTGAAATCATTGTGGAAAAAGATAACTGTCCAGACGACATTAGTCTTCAGGTATCATTTCGGGGAAAGAACGAAATTTATATAAAAAAAAGTAAGTTGTTTCGACTTTGTTCATAATGATTGTCACTACATCCCATTACAAATCACAGGATGTAGATACAATGGTTTTGTATAATTTCAATGTAACCCTTTCCCACATACAACAAATCTAAAGCAGAGGACTTTTGAGAAGAATTCTGAAAAAATATGGAAAACCTTTTTAAATGAAAATAGAATTATTGATAAGAGTTGAAAACATTGTGGCATTAAAAGAAATTGCTCATCATAAACAATTTCTCCCTTTGCCATAATGTTTTCAATAGTCGTCTGCTGTAAATGCGTCTGCATGTGGGAAAGGATTAATCATCTTTAATATGGTGCTGCTAGTGCATATTTTAAAAGAATATATATTTTTTCCTTTCCAGTGTTCACTTTTTTACCAGCTATGTTTTCATACTTTCATTTGTGTATAAATGATTTTTTTATGTTCTATTTTTGTTTTATGTCATTTTTTTCCCCTCTTTTTATTTTGCATTTTTTTTTTTTTTTATTCCCGCTGTTAATGCACATTATCATCCAACTCTATATAAATGTGTCCGACAAACATTTAGCCAGAAGAATCATGGACAGTTGTTATGCCGACACCAGCGAGTGATATTATATGATAAAACTATAGTAAACTTTAGGCCAGGGTTTTTCTTTATTGTTTGGTTTTCAAATGTGCTGACTGTGTACTCCCCAAAACTATGTGGGAAAGAAGCTGGTCGTCTTTGAAAAATGTAATGTGGAGTATTGGTGTGAGACAGCCAGGAAACACATGGTTGATTGGCTGCTATCTTTTGCTGCAAATGGCTTATTAGAACACACCAACCAAATTTGAATGAGAAGACAAAAGAGTACTGTCAACCTCAAAATAAAGAAGGGAACTTGGCCTATTCTGTTAATGGCGATTTAGTATAGGCTGTTGCTTGTTTGTAAATTTTGAATTATTTATCCTAGAGGACATATATAAATGTTACTGTACTTTTATTAATATATTTGTTCAAAAAAAAATAATATATTACATTTTTTTTTTTAAATTAAAACAAAATATTAAATATTTATTCATTTTGATGTGCTGGTGCGGCTAAGAAAATCCATGATTATTTCTGAATAGGTGCTTGTTACTCGATGTTGCAAACATTAATACACTATGTAGGCATACAAAATTGTAATCACATTTAGCTTTGCTTGGAAGTAAAAAATGCTTGAGTAAATATTCATAACAGAAAAGTTTAAAAAATAGAATAAATACCAAAAATCGGTGCTACTCGTATGTACAAATCGTAGATTAGGTGTTACAAATTCCAATACCTCTCTTCCTATATAATCCGTGTAACCACTGTGTAAGTTTGAACAAAAAAACTAAACTGTGATAGTTCATTTTTGCTGGGCGTTGGATAAGGGGAGGTAATTCATATGCATCATCCTATATTGACTATGAAAGATTACCTCCCCTCCTCTTGCACTCTGAATTTGTATAGAAATATCAACCCCTAACTCCACTAGCATTGTAGGTAAACTGCCTAATATCTGTTATTAGTCTTTTTTTACATTTATTTAGTTATTACATTCATAGACAACTGTTTGTCAAATAGACGGGAATATTTTGTTTGGACCAGTTAAGAACCAGGTTCAAAATTGGGGATCTCCTCCTACTCTTGGGCATAAGTACTGGCTGAGTAGCCAGGAAACAGACAGCAAGAGTGATTCACTGAAAGTTGTAAGACGTTGCCTAGGAAACGATGTAAAATGAACAAATCTAAACTAAATATCTGGAGTAAGGGGGGGTTACATAACACACAATACTCAACGCAGCCAAATTCCAAAAGTAGATGTCATATCCCGAATGTTTCTTATGTTTATTTTGGTTAAAGGCTGTTCTGTCAAAGTTGCTGTTACCAGTGTATATATGAGTTGAGTTTTGTGATTTAGAGGGGTCTTATTGCATCTCCCTTAAACATGGATCTATCAAAAGGGACATTGTAATAATAACAACAATTCTAAATTGTATTTTGTTCAAAGGGACAGTGATCTCACCAGATACTACATCGTTCACAAATGCAATGAGACTCCAAATCTACAGACATTTTTTGTATATGTAAAAACAGGGAATAAACTTACATTCTAACAAAAAGCAATAAGTCTTGAGAATTTCAACATGGGAAACATTTTGGCAGTGTCATCAGTGTACATACATTATACCATTTACTTGTATGAATTTTTTTTTTTTTGTCTATGTTTGGGTCTTCCCTCTTCATGGGATTACTACATCTTTTCTGTTGTCCTTGGTAACTGATTTCACCCTGACCTTTCTTGTTTGTGTGTTAGTATTCCATTCTGCCAACAGGCTCTTGTTTCACATACATGTACATGTATTAGATATAATTTCAAACAAAGTCTTTGCCAAGGCTTAGTTAAAACACAAGCAAAGTGTGGCAAATCTGAAATAAAAACAGCTAAACTGGAAGGCCATAAGTTGCTTTCCTTGTTTGATTTCTCTCTTTAAAAATCATTCTAGCTGTTAAGTGTTTTTTACACACACAACAAATTCATGATTTTGTTTAAAAGGTTAGGAAAAGTGTTATTATTGTTAACTTGAATTTCTTTTTCCTATTTCGATGTGACATCGTGATTGATATATCTTAAAAAGAACATGAACATAAAATAAGTTAAATAAGTTTATATTTATTGTAAATACAAACATGCTAACTGCTGGCCATTGTTGAAAAACTTGTCTTCCAAAACTTGTATTAAAGCAATAAATAATCATTTACACTTACCTTAACTTGATTTCAAATTAACCCATCCCCTCATTTGACAAATCTGCAACAGACGACTTTAAAAATATCTAGGCAAAAATATAAAAGATCCCTAGAAATTATTGAATCGAGTTGAAAACAGTGTGGCAAAAGGAGACGATGCTCATTACGTGCAATTTCTCATTTTTACCACAATGTTCCATAAATTCGTCGGCTGCAGATGTGTCTGCGAGTGGGAAAGGGGGGTTAATTGAGGTCATGATTCGAAAGGTTAAAGTGTATTGAATGATGCACAGAAATAATGGTCAGATTGTATGCAGTCAGCAACAAGAGCTGACGACTTTAGAAAGTATCTGGAAAAAGACACCAAAATCTTGACAGATGAAAGAACTTGTTTCAGATATGGTAGGGAAACATTTTGAGGAAAAGGAGAAATCTCCTTTTATAATCAATTTCTGTTATTAAAAGTCGTCTGCTTCAGACATGCTTGCACATGGGAAAGGGTTATTGGAAACGAATTTGTTCACTGACTGTCCTCCTTAAATATAGCTGAAAATAGTTTGAGTTGATCAAGTCAAAATAAAGTTACTGGGCCTCCGAGACAAAACATAGAATCTTTGTATCGATTTTATATAAAAGAAAAAAAATGCAAAGAAAAGGTGATGGCACAAGTTGATAAGTAACTCCTTTTAAAAAACAGAACGTTGGTGTTAAAAGTAGATAGCAAAGGCAGGAGCTTGTCCGAGCTCTCAACAACGTCCAACACGAAGACCTAAATGTAGATAATTTACCTGTAGTAGATATACAACACATGTAATCAATCTAATATTCAATGTAGACACCTTAACTGAAATTTTTTAAATTTGGTACTAGTATATAAAAGTTTTTTAATGGTGTATTCTAAATATAGGACCTGTTTTACTACATAAAAGTGTAAAAATTAAAACACTTTTAATGATCTTTATGATGCTTTTTTTTTTAAAAGAAACTTTTGAGTTTTTTCTTGAAAGTCTATTTTATGCATTTTTTACCTTTTTGGGTTTTTTGTGTAAATACATTTTAATGTTGTTGACTTTTATTCAATGTTTTGTTTCCCTACCAACTTATCTACCTGTCTAGGAAACACCTTTCAGAGTTATCTGCCCATTTGTGCAATACTTTTTAAACAAAAAGTTATTTAACCAGGGTTTGTATGATCCTGAACTATATAACCAACCATTGAATGTAAGGAAATATTTCTAATCTTTTTTTGTCATACGAATATCCACTTCAACAAAAGCAAACATTAAACTGCAGTATACCATGTGTATCATTTTGAATTTTTAGAACTGACCCATTCTGTTTTTGGTGAATTGTAATTTATGTGTGCCAATGTCCTTGGTTTAGCGCTTATAAATACTCATGCAATTAGTAAGAACACTCAGTACTGAGTGGGGTTAAAAAATGGACAATACCGATTCAACATGAGTAATTGATTCATCAATTGTTTTATTGGCATTTTCTGGATAATTGCTATCTACAATAAAACAAAAATTAGAAACGACAAATGAATATTAATCCTGGTGAATCCCTTTGGTCCATTTATCTCCTCATCAAGTTTGTATGTTACTTGCTATGCTTTTAAACAACATTTGCAAATAATGTAGACCAAAATAAACCTGCACATTTAAGCAGTCTTATCTTGGTATGCACGTTTGGCTTCTCATTTTTAAGTTCCAAGGAAGACTACTCAATGGTTATGCAAGACTCGTCCAACATTTTGGAGGGGGATACAGATTCCAGGAGTTCTGCAATATAAGGTTGAAATGGCAAATTATCTGAAATACCAGTACACATACAGATTTGTTTATTTTACAAATCACCAAATGCAAATGGGTCAATGGTTTCATACCATTTTGGAATTCTCATAACTTTTAAGTCGGCCATGAATTGGCGTGTTGGGCCTTAACATGTTTTTGTTTACAATGTTCATGTTATATTGAATGGTGTACAAAGATTTTTTGTTTTTCACTAGAAGAATTTTGTACTTGTATAGCTGTAACTTCAGTGTAGGGTGTTTTTTACTCTAAGCTGCGTTACATAAATATGTCATGTGGTATGGATGATTTAGACGGAGTAAATGTGCATTTTTCATTGGAATATTGTCATCTCATTTTTTTTAAATGAAAATGTCATTGACGGAATAAATGATTTGTTGAACAAGAATACATTAGTTGCGTTTTCCTTTACATTTCCAGCCATAACTCATTAACGATCATGTATGTGTAACCTTTTCCCTCATATAGACGCTTTCTGATGCCTCTGCAGTAGACAGCTTTTAGAAAACATGGCAACAAAAGAGGAAATGCTCAAAACGAGCAATTTCTCCTTTCGCCTCTATGTTTTCAACTTTTTTCAGTAATTAAACCTACAATTATAAAGTTTTTCCATATTTTTTGGTAGACATTTTCAAAGTCATCTGCTGCAGATTTGCTGTATGTGGGAAAGGGTTAAAGCAAACAGTTTAAGGATCGGACGTCACAGGTTCCATTCCAGTTCAGTTCATACTATTTACTTTAGAGCTGCTTAACTGATAAGTGGATTCTCTCCTTTATTCTGGTTGAACAGACAGCATTAAGGCAGACATAATGAGACAGCATAAAGTGGTAAGGTGAATCTAGTATCGTTTATCATAAACAATACTGGCAACCAGACACTAGTGTCGTTTAACCCTTTCCCTCATATCGACCCTTTCTGACGCCTCTGCAGCAGACGGCTATTTGAAAACATAGTGACAAAAGAAGAAATTGCACAAAACATGCAATTTCTCCTTTTGACACAATGTTTTCCACTTTTAGTCATAGGTTATCCATTCAATTATAGAGATTTTCTATTTTTTGATAAAATGCGTTCAAAGTCGTCTGCTGCAGAATTGTCATATGAGGGAAAGGGTCAAGGAGCTAGATATCTAACTTTTAATTTCTTCAACTAGTATGCAAACAGACCCTTAGCTATACGTATATAGCCCTAACAATGGGGTTTTAAACAAAAGTTGGATTTAAAACGGGTTTTCCAACATTATATGCTACCATAGCATAAACATAGTTTCCAGAATCAATTTGCAGACTCCAGTGTCGTTAAAAAACATCATTAGCGACACTGGAGTCTGAAAATTGATTCTAGTGTCTGGTTGCCAGTATCGTTTATGGTAAATGATACTAGATACTAGAAACTAGAAACCAACTTCACCTTACCGCATAAAGTTGCTTGTTACACTTGGATAACACCTCGACATGCAGACGCAATTTGAAAACATTGTGCACAATAATGTGTAATTTCACCTCTTGCACAATGTTTTCATCTCTATTTAATAATTAAATTTTCATTAATAGATATTTCACATATTTTTTGCCCTATTGTTCCCTTAACCCTTTAACACATATAAAAAATTCTGCAGCAGACGATTTTCAAATAGAAATATCAATATATGGAATATTTCTATAAATGCAGGTATAATTAGTGAATAAAATTGATGAGCAATTTCACATTTGGCCACAATGTTTTCAAAAGTCGTCTGCTGCTTTTGCGTCAAAATCCGTCTGCATGTAAGAAAGGGTTAAGTCCTGTGCTGTAGCTGTGTTGAACGTAGGCTCACACACTTGATACAGTGAGATGTAAGCTATGAACAACGGTGCTAATAACAAGATTGCCAAGAATAAAAAAGTCCTTTCCTCGAAACATCCCAAATTTGGCCCTTGCTCTACAAAAAACAACCTTAATGCATTTGCAACCACTGTACATCCAGAGCGACCTATGCCCAAATGCAGGTTGATCTGGCTGTAGTGGTAGAGTAACCACATCCTGTGCGGGAGGTCGCTTGTTCGATCCCCGGTCGGTCATACCAAATCTTTTACGTGATGGCTTTTCCTCTTTGGAGTAGTAAGAACGCTAGCGTTCTTACTACTCTTTGGCGCTTCGAATTGTTTGGGTTAACATTACGACTGACTTGCTGGTGTCATGGTAAATTGACCTGTAGCACTGGTAACTGATCCATGTAGTGATATCACTGAAAAAAGGTTTGAAGCGGCGTAAACACCATAACAATTACTAAATAGATGTTTTTTTCATAAAACAACTGACTCGATTGTATCAGAGTACATATATTACACCCTTATCTATAATATTTATGACTGTTTTGTTTTTTGTCTAAAGCCGCTTACAACAATTTATAAGTTTTGTAAAGGCGCTCCTTGGGTAAGTAATTATCCAACTAAAAACTAACACCAGTTCATCATTACAAATTCGCATATCATCCTACTGCAACATCCTGTCCTATTCTAAGTTCACACCATCATATCATACTTTACCCTCATATCATCCTATCCTATTATACTTTCAAACAATCATATCACACTTTACTCTCGCATCATAACTATCATACTCTTCTCTCAAACCAACCAATCATACTCTATTCTCACACTATCCTGTCATACACTACTCTCAAACCATCCTATCTTACACTACTCTCAAACCATCCTATCTTACTCTACTCTTAGACTATCCTATCTTACTCTGCTCTCAAAACATATCATCGTACTCTACTCTCAATATCATACTCTATTCTCAAACCATCCTATTATACTCTACTCTGACACCATTATATCATACTATACTCTCACACCACCCTGCCATGCTCTACTCTCAAACCATCCTATCATACTCTTATCTCCATGGAACACCAAATCTACATATACTCAATGTTTGAAGAGCTCTTCAAATATTTAGAGAGCTCTACAATTCAATTGAAGAGATCTCCAATTGAATTAATGATATCATCAATTCAATTATTGCTCTCTCCAATTCAATCTAAGATATCTTCAAATCAACTTAATTGAAGATATCTTCAAATCAACTTAATTGAAGATATCTCCAAATCAAATTAATTGAAGATATCTCCAAATCAATTGGAGACCTCTTCAATTCAATTGGAGATATCTCCAAATCAATGTATGTAGTTCGGGTTTGATATAATGAGTTCTCCCTCATTTAATGTTCAGCCTATCAGATATACAATAAATGCGTGTGAGGTGAATACGTAGTACACATACATGCTCCATTTATATATGTACGTTTCAGTCCACGTGTCCATACGCATGTGAAATTATGAATATATTCATACGCACTTTTATTCTGACACAATTGGTATTTAAATTAAACCATGATGAAAATTCAGTACGCGTCAGTCTCTCTATTGATATTTTAAAACATTGTGTTCAATTGTGAGTTGACAATTTGTGGTCACCTGAGCATTGCAATGTATATGTCACATTTGTTAACCTATAAACCTGTACTTTGGAATATTTTTACAATGAGATGACTCACTCACCTCGGTGCAACCATCACTGTACGTTCTAGCACGAATTAGAAATCAATGCTGAAAGTGTAGCGCAATTGAGTTGGAGATGAGCATTATTATATATATATATGCCTATATTTGAATCAATTGAACATTTTGGCAAATAGAGAAATTGTTCATTATAAGCATTTTTGTGTTTGTTTTTGCTCACAATGTTTTCAAAGCAGTTTAAATTTTCTAAGGAGAAAATCCTAAATGTGAAGTAACTACATTGAACAGACCTGTTTAATATGAGACATCATTAAAACCAACCACTAAAACAAATGGACATTTAGTTTTCTTTCCTTAAACTTTCTATGATAATTTAGTCATTTTCTCTGAAAAAATACTAAAATTCAGGAAAAAAAGATGTTACATCTAAGAAGTTGGTAGCATGATCTCCATAGAGTTGCAAACATGGGGAATGGAGAAACTTCTATTTGATCGTTTTCTAAACTGGCAGAGGTTCACAGTAAAACTAATATGGAAGAATAATTGGAGTTAGTAAGACATGAATCAGGTCACAACGAAGTTAGTGACCTCCAGAGAAGATGTTCAATTGAGGCACATACAGACAATGATAACTATTATGATAATCAAATGAGAGAGATAGAAGAAGGACACGCAGTACAGACCAGAGCACACCAGCTAATAGAAGGTAAGCCATTTCAGAAACTCCGTCATAAAAGGACTAGACATTCAAAACGATTAATTTAAAGAGGAACAGCTAAGAGATGACAGGTTGACATGAGTAAGAGAAAATGGCAAGGGTTTGGAATAAAGAATGACCTATTATATAGATACTTTCAAAGTCGGGAAATGAATTAAGGTTAGATTGAAAAAGAACTTGTAGTACCTAAGGCATATAGGAAAACTGTTCTTAAAGTGGCGCATGATTCTATATTAGGAGGACATATGAAGAAAACAGGCGATAGGATACGCTTGCAATTAAAGTTTCATTGTTTGTCATGTAATTTATGTCAAAGGACATTCCCAAATGGTAGAGTTACAAAGGTTCCATTAGAGAAAATAACTTTGATTGAAACAACTCCTTTAAAAGGGTTGAAATAGATATAGTAGGTCCAATACAGCTAGTTACTGAAAAGAATAAGCGGAACATACTTACGTTAATGGATTATGCAACAAGGTATCCAGAGGCAGTTCCTCTTTCAAGTATTGATGCAGATTTTGGAACATTCTGTTGGGTGGAATTTCCACATTGTAGATCTTAGAGAAGTTTTACAGAGACTCGGACAAGCTGGTTTGACGGCTAGGCCAAGTAAGTGTATGATTGGGTTTACGTCCTAGGAATGGTAGGCTATTATCTGAAAATTGTTCCTAATTTTGCTGAAATAGACTTTCCTCTTACAATTTATGAGTTTTTTGGGAAAATGAACATCAAAGAGCATTTGAGGTTAAGAAGGGTTATATTAGTTCCCCCATCCTCAGATTACTAGATTTGAGCAATATGTTTATCCTCAAAACAGATGCTTCCAATGTTGGTATGGGAGCAGTTCTGCTGCAGGAAGTGAATGATGTAAAACTTCCAGTCGCTTATGCCAGTAAGAAATTGTTGCCAAGATAGTGAAGGTATTCAGTCAGAGACAAAATGTCTTGCATTAGTTTGGGGAATTAAGACATTTCACATGTACTTGCATGGTGGAGAATTTCAGGTAGAGACAGATCATTCTCCACTCATTTAACTAATAGCAGAGTTATGAGGAGGGTTTTTAGTTTACAACCATATCGTTTCAGGATCATTGTCAATAAGGGAATTCATAACGTAGGGGTCGACTATCTTAGCAGAGTTTAAACAATGAATTTCATTCATTTTCTTTTGAAGGTGGAGTAATGTCACAGTTGTGTCATGTTATGAGTGTAGTATAGGTGGGTTTACGGTAGTGTGGAGTTTATAGGGCGAGTTTATTAAGACATGTACGGTAATGGTCAATAATGTGTATATATTTTAGATTGAGAGTGGTTGATAAAAGGTTACCGGGTACACTGTCTTAATTATTGCCGATTCAAAATATTTATTCTTTCTGTAAGTAAAAGTTTTATTTGTTTGTACATTTTTGTAAGTTAGAGTTACTTAGTGTTCAAAGTTGGTTTTGAAAACATTGCATTTTAATTTGTTTATATTGCATTTGGGGTAAATTGTAATTTGACTAGATGTTTCCATACTGTAACTTGAAGACAAGTACAATAGTTAGTGCATTTATACTTGTTCTCAGATGGCCGTTGTTTGTATGACAGTCCTAGTCATTGTACAGGTTAAATTTGGTTAGTGAGAACAATCAGCAGGAACTTTGTGTCGAGAGGACGTAGTGTCCAGGATATATTACGGAAACACCTAGTGTGTTTAAATAGAGGACTTAGTGTCCAGGATATAATATTACGAAAAACACTTATTATGTTCAAATATCATTTCCGATGGGGATTATGGGTATTAGGAACCCACCGTGACATGTTCTCTTGGAGTATTGAGTAGATTTATATGTTGCCAAGTACTAAATTCGAATGTATATGATAAAAACATTAACACAGTTTAAAGTATACATATCGAGGGCTTGGCGTGAAACGGTTGTAACTAAAATTGCTAATATTTTACCAAGGTTAATCACTTCGCTATAAAGTCTTTATAAGCGTTAAATCATTTTTCTTGGTAAACAATGGAAATTTAGGTGCCTTTGCTCGTTCTGAGCAATGGCACCTAAATTTGCATTGTTTACAAAGGGGTCAAAATTGCCCCATAACCAGGGTTTTAAAAATAAGTTTTTAGTTACAACTGTTTCACGCCAAGCCCTCGATATCATATGTAGAGCCTTAATTTGGGGAATGGAAGGTGGTAATTCGTGACAGCACTACACGTAATTATAAGTGTTTTGTATTACAATAACATATTTTATAAACATATCTACATTACAAAAAATTATACTATGTAGTGAGCGATATTTTAAGAATAAAAACTCATATAAAAGATGAACTTTTGTAAATCATCATGAACTATCGTACAATATAATAATAAACAAATTGACAATTTATGAATAACTGTCATTAGCGAATCCAATATATATATATAGAACAGAACAGGACATAATCTTTATTTACATGCGCATACAGAACATAGCATGTGAGAATGACACGGAGAGCAAAGTAGACACATATGCTTATATATACTGAACAAAAAAAGAAACTTCCAATGTGTACACATAGTGTTTGTTGTGTTAACTCTTTCAGCGCCGAATTGTTTAAAGTAGACTCTTCCCATGTTCAAAATCGGGCTTCTCCATTTCTCATTGAATAAAAGTTTTGGACTATTTTGATGACTAAAAAGCAAACAATGCTGATTTCAGGTGAGACAGCTCGTTACGAGCTGACTCGCCTGAATCAGTATTGTTTGCACAAACCTGAATATTGCCTTTGGCGCTGAAAGAGTTAAAGAAATAATTGTGTAAAGTTAGTAGACAGGTAATATTAGCCTTGATCTGTCAGGATTCATGCATTTTATCGATTTTATTTGCACTGTTATTCGTCGACAACGTGAAACTCGATTTGCACGTGCATAATTTGTTCAACATGTCCATTGTGGTATTCGGTCAATTTGTTTTGCTTGTCTTACTGACATTGTTGTCAAGTGAATGAAAACGCTCCAAAATTTGTTTTTTACATTGTAGCATTTAAGTATGCCAAGAATACCCAATAATTTACGCGAACGTGCGATTGGCATGCTTGATGCTGGCATGTCGACAGAAGACGTTACAAGGCATGTTGGGAGTTCTAGTCGAGCGATACGAAATCTTAGCGTACGATTTCGTACGACAGGACGCATCGACGACTTGCCACGTAGTGGACGTCCGCGTGTTACAACGCGTGGTCAAGACCGCTATATAATGAACACTCATTTGCGCAATCGATTCCAAACTGCCACTGCTACTGCTTCTAGCACACATGTACTTCATACTAACCGAATCAGTGGGCAAACTGTTTGATATCGTCTGCGGGGGAACGGTTTACACGGACGACGTCCTTACGTCGATAGCGTTTTAACCCAACGTCATCGTGTAAATCGTCTTAATTGGGCACGTTTACACACCCGTTGGTGCGCATCTACCGTAGGAGAAATAACCGTTATGCTGACTGTTGTGTTCTTGAACGAGATCGATTCGGGGGTGGCGGTTCTGTCATGGTTTGGGCAGCCATTGCCCATGGTTATCGTTCACCACTAGTCGTCATTTATGGCAATTTAAATGATCAACGTTACCGCGATGACATTCTCGCTCATCACGTCATTCCTCTTTTCCATAACAACGCCAACATCTCGATTTTTCAGCATGATAATGCCACATCTCACACAGCTAAGGACATTGTAAATTTTCTTATTACAAATAACACTGATTTCATTGGTGACTCGCCCGCTAAAAGGCCTGATCTCAACCCAATGGAGCACGCCTGGGATAATCTGGACCGACGAATGAGGCGTCGTCCCAACCCACCTGCTAACGTCAACGAACTTCGTCAAGCGCTCATTCAGGAATGGAACAATATTCTACAGGCAGAAATCAACAATTTAGTGAATTTTGTGCGCCGGCGATGCAATGCAGTGGTCAACTCAAGAGGTGGTCATACCCGTTATCATACACCCGTTTTGAAAAAAACGGATCGTATTATAGTTTTACCTGCGGCGTACGGGCGGGCGGCGTCCAGTATGTTGTCAGCTCAATAACTTTAGAAGCCTTTACCAAATTTGTCAGAATGTATATTGGGATAAAAATATCTCGAACAAGTTCGATAACTAGCCATATCGCTTTAGTCAATCAAGAGTTATCGCCCTTTAATTATATAAATTACCCGAAATTGGTCTTGTCAGCTCGATATCTTTAGACGCCTTTGTCTTATCATCACCAAATTTAGTCAGAATGTGTATTGTCATAATATCTCGACAAGTTCGATAACTAGCCATATCGCTTTAGCCAATCAAGAGTTATAGCTCTTTAACTATAGAAATTACCTAAAATTGGTCCTGTCCGTTATAATAATGATGTGTATTGTGTTTGGGCCGGTGTCCATATCACGAATAAAGATGTTTGAGTTTAAGTTTGAAACATCAGTTTAAGACACACATACACAGAAGATATAAGCAATTTCTTGTTTTGTGTTTTCAGTGTATCCACTTGTACGACGAGTCAAGCTGTCTACATGTCAAATAGTGTCTTCCAGTACAGCTCGCATAGATAGACATATCAAGATTATAGAAATAGATGTGTGGCTGACTGGCTGTACATATTTTACATTTGAGAAGTAAAAAAAGATATGAACATCACTACCAGGCACGATGATACAAAACGTGTTATTGTAACGCAGAAACAAGCATGCTGGTGACAAACATTATACATGTCTTGATTGTTTATAAATATGAAGGAAACCAAGACGTTATTTTGATAAAAGACATTAGCAAGTATACATAAGTATAAGTGGTATACAAGTGACACATTAAACTAAACGAGACGAGGTATAATATTTCACATTGAACAAGAAGATATTTAATAATATAACAATCTACGTGAATGTTCATGAAAAATGGACGATCATTCTGTCAGAAACAAAAAAACACAATATACTGCAGAGAAACCTTATAAATGTCATGTTTGTGAATATGCCAGTATTTCAAAATATAATTTAACATCACACAATATAATTCATACTCAAGAGAAAACTTATAAATGTAATTATTGTGAATATGCATGTAACCGGAAAGATAATTTGATCAGACACACGACAATACATACTCGAGAGAAACAATATGAATGGGATGCAAAGGGTATTTTAAGATTACATAAGATAATTAATACTCGAGAGAAACCTTTTAAATGTGATGTCTGTGAATATGCATGTAACCGGAAAGATAATTTGATTAGACACAAGACAATACACACTGGAGAGAAACCATATAAATGTGATGTTTGTGAATATGCATTTGCAAGGAAATATTATTTAAAGATACACAAGAGAATACACACTGAAGAGAAACCTTATACATGTGATGATTGTGAATATGCATGTAACAGGAAAGGCAATTTGATCAGACACAAGACAATACACACTGGAGAGAAACCATATAAATGTGATGTTCGTGACTATGCATTTACAAGGAAATATTATTTAAAGATACAAAAGAGAATACACACTGAAGAGAAACCTTATACATGTGATGATTGTGAATATGCATGTAAAAGGAAAGGCAATTTGATCAGACACAAGACAATACACACTGGAGAGAAACCATATACATGTGATGTTTGTGAATATGCATTTACAGGGAAATATGATTTAAAGATACACAAGAGAATACACACTGAAGAGAAACCTTTTACATGTGATGATTGTGAATATGCATGTAAACGGAACGGCAATTTGATCAGACACAAGATAATACACTCTAAGGAGAAACCTTATAAATGTGATGTTTGTGAATATGCATCTGCAAGGAAATTTGATTTATATAGACACAACAGAACACATACTGGAGAGAAACCTTATCAATGTGTTATTTGTGGATATGCATGTTCCGCAAGACACCGATTAACCAAACATAATAAAAAACATACTGGTGTGAAGCCTTGCCAAAATGTTAGTGGTTTACATACTGGTGTGAAGCTTTGTAAAAATGCTAGTGATATGTCTGCACACAACAGGAAGGAGTGTTTAAAAAGTCAACAGAGAATACAATCGGATGAACAACCTTTTCAATGTGATAATTGTGGATATCAATGCATTGCTAAGGAAGATCTAATTAAACATATTAAGTTACACTTATGTTAGATAATTTAAATGTGTATGATGTTAAGTGTTGCTGATTTTTCTACAATGAGTATGCACTGCAATCTGATTAAATCTGCTAACATTACTGTTTCCAATTCCTTTCTTAAAACGTGTTGTATAAAAAATGCAGAAGAAAGCTTATTTTGTTTTAACTATCAAAGGGTTTGAATTGTGAATGTAATATGAATTCGTTGGAAAGTAGTAAGTTACATAGACAAATATTTAGTGATTTTTATTGATATCAATGCATTGCTAAGGAAGATCTTATTATACATATTAATTTACACTCACGTTAGAAATTTAAAAATGTATGATGTTAAGTCTTGCTGATTTTTTTTTTTACAATGTATAGGCATTGCAGCCTAATTAAATATGCTAACATTTAGATAACATGCTCTCTATATGTGTTCTCAGCTATAATAACGTCATAAAACACCTGGACATAATTAAGTGTTTCCGACTCATTTCTTAAAATGTGTTGTAAATAAAATGCAAAAGAAAGCTTATTTTGTGTTAATTATCAAAGGGTTTGGATTGGTAATGTAATATGAATTCATTGGAAAGTAGCAAGTTACATAGATGTCTATTTAGAATACCAATACAAGAAAGTCATTTGACTCGTAGTATGACTGAAACACATTAGTTTACTCAGCAGATTAAGTGAAGGATACTTTTACGAATATGCTTGGACGTAAAAGCGGTTAAACATTAGCAGCCCGTTACATGGCATTCGTTTGAGAATAAAAAAAAAAGATATTTCAATCAGTAGGTGTTTCGTTTACTCCTTCCTTTATTAAGCCTCTGACTCTCTATAGTGGTTTAACTTGTTCTTCCCTTTGAACTGCTAGTAACACATGTACTGTACACTAAAATGATTATGTATTACAATAAGAGGAAGTAATAAAGAGATATTGTATTGCAATGTAATTGTTATATTTCTTCATTTGCTGTGTTCAACTTCAACAATCTTGAAGTCAAAGTCACCTTTTACGTGTGATCTTCATAGAAATTCATTTGAACATTTATGTCCATCAAAGTCAATGGAATTCGAAACTTAAGAATTAAAGTGATTATTTATTACAATAAGAGGATGTAATAAAGAGATATTGTATTGCAATGTAATTGTTATATATCTTCATTTGCTGTGTTCAACTTCAACAATCTGGAAGTCACATTTTAAATCCAATCGTCATGGAAGTTCATCTGAACATTCATGTCCATCAAAGTCAATGGAATTCGAAACTGAGACACGCGGTGTCAAACATTAGGTCAGATTTTAGATGTGAACACTCGATTGATTGATTGTTTGGTGTTAAACGCTACTTCAAACAATTTATAGCTCACCTGTGCACCAAGTGCTTAAGGTGAGCTATTGTGATCACATCTTGTCCATCCGTTGTGCGTCGTCAACAATTGCCTTAAATTGAATTAATAAATTGAATTGAAATTGAATTGAAATTGTAAACACTCTACAGGCTACATTTTGCTTTTGCATCCGATATTCATGAACATTTATCAGAACGTTCATCTCCATCACATTTTGGAGAAGTTTTAAACTGGGCCATATGACGTCAACTCTTGTTAACACTCTGGCTGTATTTTTAACTTGAAAATATTGAAACGTCATAAGAATGTGTGTCTTGATGATATCTAGGCCGTGTTTGAATATTGGTCACGTACGGTCAAAAACTAGATCACAAGGTCAAATTTAAGGAAAATCTTATTAACAATAGGGGCCAGCAACCTGAAATGTTATCAGAATGTTTGTCTTAATGATATCTAGTTCAAGTTCGGATATGGGTCATATTGACTCTAAAACTAGTTCACTAGGCCAACTTGGAGGAAAATCTTTCAACTCTCTTGAGACTGCATTTGTTTTATTTCAGTCCATCACAGTTATTCCTTTTCGTAACTGTATATGCTTTTTTAGGAGAGTTCATCCTTAATTATGCCCCCTTCAAAGAAGAGGGGTATATTGCTTTGCACATGTCTGTCGGTCGGTTGGTCCGTCGGTCCGTCTGTAGACCAAAGCTTGTCCGAGTGATAACTCAACAATGCCTGGACCTATAGTCCTCAAACTTGACTTGGAGGTTGGGCCTGACCAGTAGATGAACCCTATTTATTTTGAGGTCATTGGGTCAAAGGTCAAGGTCACAGTGACCTTGAACACAAAAGCCTGTTTTAAGCTTGTCCGAGTGATAACTCAACAATGCATTGACCTATGGTCCTCAAACTTAACTTAGAGGTTGGGCCTGACAAGTAGATGAACTCTATTTATTTTGAGGTGATTGGGTCAAAGGTCAAGGTCATGGTGACCTTGAACACAAAAAACCTTTTTAAGCTTGTCCGAGTGATAACTCAACAATGCCTGGACCTATGGTCCTCAAACTTGACTTGGAGGTTGGGCCTGACCAGTAGATGAACCCTATTTATTTTGAGGTCATTGCATCAAAGGTCAAGGTCACAGTGACCTTGAACACTTAAACCTGTTTTAAGCTTGTCCGAGTGATAACTTAACAACGCCTGGACCTATGGTCCTCAAACTTGACTTGGAGGTTGTTTGACAAACATCTCTTGTTCCTTTTCAACTATATCCCGATACTGCAAAATTCACCGACCAATCCTTCGAAAATAAAATAAAAGAACGCAAATAATTTATTTTTAGCTCACCAGAGCACAAAGTGCTCAAGGTGAGTTTTCGTGATCTCCCTTTGTCCGTCGTCCGTCGTCAACAGTTACTTGTTAACACTCTAGAGGCAACAATTTGTATCCAATCTTCATGACAGTTTACCAGAACATATATCTCCATCAAATCTAGGCCAGGTTCGAAACTGGGTCATGCCGGGTCAAAAACTAGGTCACTAGGCCAAATTTAAGAAAAATATTGTTAACACTATTGAAGCCGCATTTTAAACTTGAGCATGTTGAAACTTTATCAGAAAGTTTGTCCTGATGATATCTAGGCCAAGTTCGAATATGGGTCATGTCATGTCAAAAACTACGTCACTAGGTCAAATTTAAGGGAAATCTTGTTAACACTCTGGAAGCCACATGTGTGGCTTGAGCATGTTGAAACTTTGTCAGAATATTTGTCTTGATGATATCTAGGGTAAGTTCGAATATGGGTCAGGTCAGGTCAACAACTTAGTTACTAGGCCAAATTGTAGAATAATCTAGTTAACAATATAGAGATCGCATTTTTTACTTGAGCAGCTTGAAATTTTATCAGAAAGTTTGTCTTGATGATATTGCCATTGGCGCTGAAAGAGTTATGTCTTAAATAGCACATTCTCAGGTGAGCGATTCCAAGGCCTCATGGCCCTCTTGTTTTAAATACCGCGAGACTTACATTTTGTACAAAATGATTCTTATATGTCCTATAAAGGTTGTTTGTTGTTAGCCAAAATAATTTTTAATTTATATTTTATTTTTAATTGGCGGTCGGTGATCCAAATATAAATAATTATATTCAACACAATATTGAATAATATATTATTATCATTATTATTATAACCTTTTTTACTACTATCATTATGATTATTACTTTTATATTACTAACTAATGCAGAGGACTGCAATACCCCATTTACCACGACTGCCATGCACAAGATTCTATAGCTCGACAATCTTTAATATAAGTCACGAATCGAAAAGGATGAGGGAAATGTAATGAACTAACGACCTAACTACCAGACCCTCTCTTTAGGAAATCCTGCACTGGGAAATGAATTGCAAGTCAACCAACAAAAGGGCATTAACTAGCAGACTCAGGGCCACATTGAAATTGGTCTGTAAGGACATATACCATTATACTGTTGACTTTCAATCCGTATAGTGAGACTGCCATTTAAATTGTTAAAAATATCTTAAACAAGTGGATACTTTATTGTTAAGTAATTATTATCTATATTCACGTGTAAACAAATATTATCATAAATATTGATTGTTTATTAAATTATATATATTTATCAATAGTTGACAAAATGATAGTATTATATCCCCGTCCCCCGACCCAATCATAGAGTAATAAAAGAATAGTAAATTAATCTGCGTAACAATTGACCGTCTACTAATAGAATAATAATTAAATCATGGAGAAAAAACGATAGCTGCTCGCTAAATGGCAATATTGCCGTGTGCGAGGGTAAACAACGCCAACAAAGACGAATAAGACTGTCATGTGTTTGTATACGCCCGTTTTGGCGGCGTCCAGTATGTTGTCAGCTCAATAACTTTAGAAGCCTTTGTTCAATCTTCACCAAATTTGGTAAGAATGTGTATTGGCATAATATCTCGGACAAGTTTGATAACTAGCCATATCGCTTTAGTCAATCAAGAGTTACAGCCCTTTTATTAAAGAAATTACCTACAATTGGTCTTGTCAGCTCAATCACTTTAGAAGCCTTTGTCTAATCATCACCAAATTTAGTCAGAATTTGTATTGGCAAAATATCTCGGACAAGTTCGATAACTAGCCATATCGCTTTAATCAATCAAGAGTTATTGCCCTTTAATTATAGAAATTACCTAAAATTAGTCTTGTCAGCTCAATAACTTGAGAAGCCCTTCTCCAATCATCACCAAATTTGGTCAGAATGTGAATTGGCGTTTATGAATATCAAATCCAGGATAAGTTTGCAACTGGATAACATGGTATCAAAAACGTTTTTATTAGATTTTGTTTAATGGGAGTTAAAACCCAACATTGTTAACAGACAGAGGCGGTTACATTTTTAATTCCAATCTTCACGAAAAATCACCAGAACATTAATATCATGATTTAAACGATGATGTCAGATTGCGCTCATTGCTTATAAAAAGAAAGATATTTCACAGTATGAGTTCTGTTTGCCTATGAATTAGAAGTGTAGCAAGAACATCGCGCTTTAGGAGTTTAATAAAATATGGCGATTCTCTCAAGTCGAAAACTTGTAATAAGACCCGAGATATAGATGAAATATTATCGAAGCGGTCATTATAAATTAGCCCCCCAACCCCCTTTCTGAAATAATCGAAGCAGTCATCAAACTAACCCCACACTAAAACAAGTGCTCGAGATGAAGGTGAAATATGATCTAAGCGGTCCTTAAACTAGCCCGAAATATATATGAATTATGCTCTAAGCGTCATTAAACTAGCCCGATATATATATGAATTATGATCTAAGCGGTCCTTAAACTAGCCCGATATATATATGAATTATGATCTAAGCGGTCCTTAAACTAGCCCGATATATATATATATATGAATTATGCTCTAAGCGTCATTAGTTTAGTTTAAACATATTTTATGTCATTAAACTAGCCCCCACCCACGATGGATTATGCTCTAAGCGGCTTTTTAACTAGCCCCCGAGATATAGGTGATATATGATATAAGCGCTCATTAAACAAGCCCCTGAGATATAAATGAAATATGACCGAAAAGGTCATTAAACTATCTCCCGAGATGAAGGTGAAATATAAACAAAGGGGTCATTAAACTAGCTCCCGAGATGTATATGAAATATGATCTAAAAGGTAATTAAACTAGCCCCCGAGAAATCGATGATTTAAGCAGTCATTAAACTAGCACCCGAGATATAGTTGAAATATGATCGAAGCGGTCATTAAACTAGCTTTCGGGATATAGGTGAAATATGATCTAAGTTATTAAACAATCCCATAAGATATAGGAGAAATATTATCTAAGCAGGCATTAAACTAGCACCCGAGATATAATTGAAATATGATCTAAGCGTTCATTAAAACTATCCCCTAAGATATAGTTGAAATATTATCTAAGCAGTCATTAAACTAGCACCCGAGATATAGTTGCAATATGAATGATCGAAGCGGTCATTAAATTATCACCTGAGATATAAGTGAAATATAATCGAAACGGTCATTAATCCTCCGAAATATAGGTGAAATATCACCGAAGTTGTCATTAATCTAGCCCCGAGATATAGGTGAAATATCATCGAAGTGGTTATTAATCTGGCCCCGAGATAAAGGTGAAATATTATCGGAGTGGTTATAAATCTAGTCCCGAAATATAGGTGAAATATCACCGAAGCGGTAACTAATCAAGTCTTCAAGATATAAATGAAATTCATTAGAGTCCATCTACATTACTCAAACATATTTCACCATGGGTCAAACAATACATCAGGTATTTCATGGTTAACTCTAACCAAGTACTCCATACAAACATTTTTTTAGGCAAAATCCTTCCTTGCCTTAATAGATCTTCAGCCCAAGGGCGACAACAGAAAGGGAGAACAAATAGACCCCAATTTCGATCTTCTGCCTATTACCTAAAGGAGACGGATCCTAGCAGTCGGGAATACAGAAAACCTGCCGACCATGTCGAGAAAGCCAAAATCATCTAGCGATATAATGCCGTCGATATAACTGATCACATACTCGAATCTTCTTCCTTCATTCTCTTGATTGTATATCGGAAAGGAAAATGTATACATTCGACATATTAGAAATATGTTTGTCGGTTAAATATAATCTTGAGTAATAACTATATGTTGTACGTATATTATACAGACGTGTTTTACGCATCGGCACCAGACAAAGATTGAAAGAAATGCGACAAAACAAGATGGCCATCATTGGCCCAAAGCAGTCACACGAGAGATGGTAAAGTAACAAATGCCTTACTGCTATTATCGGGACAAATTTTGATCAAGAGAAGAAATGAAGTTGTAAACGAGAAAGTAATTAATATATAAAATGTTAAATAATTTATAAAACAATGAACACTTTCGAAAGAGGAGGTCACTAAATGAACATGCCTTTGTAGTTTAGTTGATATCGGTCCAGTGGTCTTGGGGGAGATTTCTTTTGAAACTTAACGTTAATTTCAACAGATCATTATTGTAGCTTAAACACAATATATAGAGGGTCAGTGTATGAACTTTTCTGCTAAATTATCTTGCAGTCAAACTGCCGCACTTTCGTAAGAATGTAATTTTCAAACATATACAAAATACATTATTTAACAAAACAAAAGGACAGTCCGCGCAGGCTAATCCACGCCGAAACATTCCGTCTCAGGGAAATATAGAGTATACAGGTATATAGTAATGATTCTTGAAACAGAAAATCCACAGGAGGCGAAAATTGTCTGTCCGGGTAATCCTGTGCGGCATGCTTGGGCTGATCCAGGTCGATACTTTACGCAAACGTTGATGAACACTTAAGATCGATCTTTTTTAATTTCATTTTGTTTAATCTGTAGGTTTTTCTTTCTCACATTGTCATCAGTTCACTAACACATATCGAGGCCTTGGCGTGAAACGGTTGTAACTAAAAACCAATTTTGAAAACCTTGGTTTAGGGGCAATTTTGATCCTTTTGTAAACAATGCAAATTTAGGTGCCATTGCTCAGAATGAGCAATGGCACCTAAATTTCCATTGTTTACCAAGAAAAATGATTTCACGCTTATAAAGACTTTATGGCGAGGTAATTCACCTTGGTAAAAAAATACCAATTTTAGTTACAACCGTTTCACGCCAAGCCCTCGATATACTTCTTTTTTTTCAAATTAATCATTATTTAACCCATTCCCAAATAAAACAAATCTGAAGCAAATATCTTGGCAAATGTTTTGAAAACCTTTTATAAATGAAGGTAAAATTATTTAATATAGTTGAAAACATTGTTGTAAAAGGATGCGTCTGCAAGAGGGAAAGGGTTTGCCTGTAAGCCTTCCACACCTATTATTGAAAAGATAAAGCCTTTTGTTTCAGCATTTGATAAGGTGTATTACAGGTTTAGATAACTATCCATGTAATTATAAGTGACATTTCCTGTTTCTAATTTAAATGATAAAACAATAATATGCCTTTGAGCACCTGCCACAGGCTTAATAGTAAATATGCAATCTATTGTTCAGGCATTTCATGATGTGCGAATTGAAGGATGCCGTGTGAGCAGTATTATTTAGGTAATTATCTACAGTATTTAATTCTAAGTCTGGTTTTTCATTATCTGATCCTTTGACGCATATAAATATAAGAACTAAGTTACATCTTATTAGTTAAGAACAGACTGAGAAAGAAGTGGCAAGATATATCAGACGAGTTTAAGGTAGGAAATGGATTTTTTATTGATGTTGCTTGTTTTGATAACTTAAACCATTTATGTTTATGATATTATATGTTATATTTAGAGAAACTTCTGAATTAAAGTATTCAATATCAAGTTAGCGAATTTTTGTGTAACGGTGAACAACCGTTGAATAGCCTATGCTTCAAGGCCCTGTCCCACATGCAGATGTATTTTGAACACGACTCCAGCCGGCTCTTTTGGAAACATTGTGGCTCAATGTTTTGATCAGTACTCAATAAGTGTACTTTCATATGTAGAGATTTTTAATATTAATGCCATTATGTTGTTTACATATTGAAATTAACGAATTATCTTAAAACATAGAAATGTGACTTTGATAATTTATCTATGGCTTTTGAGTCAGTCAACTCCTAAAGATTGACAGTCCGGAAATATATGTATGGATTTAGGTGTTAACTAAATATTAATTAAAGCATCAATACTCTTGTGTTGCATTGATTAGGCTTTTACTCCGAATTATCTGAAAATTATAGTTCCCAAAATATGGACTAATTAAGATGTGAGCTTAACGAAACTTAGGTTACATATTGAGAAACGGAGTTTTATTGTTTAGCGTTTTATGCAGATTTGCCAATTTATGATTTGCCAATTTTTTCTTTTCAGTGTTTCTGTTCCTGTAAGAATACTCCATTCATTCATACCTCTTACATGCTTGATCAAAAGGCCCCTCATACATAGTAATTTATATGTGTATTCCAGATATGGTATGTACGCATGTCATTATAGAACTTCTTGATTGCCATCAGATGAAAGTTAAAGTTGGAACAGTATTACATAATGTGTGTGAAAATATGAAAGTATTCTACCTGAGATCATTTACTGGTTCAGTGAAAATTGAAGTATTTACACTTGAACATAAAATATATCATCGTAACCATGTAACTTTTTGTTTCTGGAATTGAATGTGGTTAACTCAAAATAGCTTAACAACAATAAAAGGGTATAGCATAAAAATGCAAAAAGGGAAAAGTGTGAACACTTATAAATGTGACGTCTGTGTATATGTATCTGAGGTGAAACGTTATTTAATCAGACACAAGAAAATACACTCCGATGAGAAACCTTATAAATGTGACGTCTGTGTATATGCATCTAAGGATAAAAGTAATTTAATCAAACACAAGAAAATACACTCCGATGAGAAACCTTATAAATGTGACGTCTGTGTATATGCATGTAAGGAGAAAGGTAGTTTAATCAAACACAAGACAATACACTCGGGTGAGAAACCTTATAAATGTGACGTCTGTGAATATGCATGTAGGGAGAAGGGTCATTTAATCAGACACAAGAGAATAGGCCTACACTCGGGTGAGAAACCTTATAAATGTGATGTCTGTGTATATGCATGTAAGAAGAAGGGTCATTTAATCAGACACAAAATGATACACTCGGGTGAAAGACCTTATACATGTGATATTTGTGAATACGCGACTATACACGTTGGGGATTTAGTCATACACAAGAGAATACACACTGGTGAAAACCCATATAAATGTAATATTTGTGAATATGCGTGTAAGTCGAATGGAGATTTAACCAAACACAAGAGAAAACACTCCGGAGAGAGACCTTATGTATGTGATATTTGTGATTATGCGACTAAATACAGAGGGGCTTTTGTCATACACAAGAGAATACACACTGGTGAAAAACCTTATGAATGTGTTATTTGTGAATATGCATGTAAGTCGAAAGGGGATTTAACCATACACAAGAGAATACACACTGGTGAAAACCCATATAAATGTAATATTTGTGAATATGCGTGTAAGTCGAATGGAGATTTAACCAAACACAAGAGAAAACACTCCGGAGAGAGACCTTATGTATGTGATATTTGTGATTATGCGACTAAATACGGAAGGGCTTTAGTCATACACAAGAGAATACACACTGGTGAAAAACCTTATGAATGTGTTATTTGTGGATTTGCAAGTTCTACAAGGCCAGGTTTAACCAAACACAACAGAACACATACTCGTGGGAAACCATCTAAAGTTTAAAATCCTTTGAGTGAATATAACGAAGAAGGGTGTTTATATAGGCACCAGAAAATAGAAATGGATGAACAACCTTATCAGTGTGATTTGTGTGGATTTGAATGTATTGCTAAGGAAGATTTAATAACCCATATTGAATTACACTTACATGTACCTCAGACAATATAACTAACTATATGAATGGTGTTACTGCCGCGTTTTGATCAATACTCAATACAGTCTGCATTAATATGTTTATACTTGGATTTTTTGTTTGTTTTCCTAGTAATTACGTTCATACATCTACTTATATAACAGCAATGAAAATAAAACTTTATCATTCTGTTTTGAACCTTATGTAAAGTAACTTAAAAATAAAAGAGTTACATACTTACCATAAACACAATGTTTTTTTTTTTTTATTTTTCTATTTTCTATCTTTATTTTTTTTTAAATACGCGTACATATTCGATAGCTTACCTTATCAGTATAGTGTTATCAACTGTTATATTTCCCCCCACTTGACATGTTCTAGTCACGTTTATCTGTTGTATTGTGTTTTTAATTTTTAGCTCTCTTGAGCACGAAATGCTAGGTGATCTATTGTGATCCCTCACTTGTTTCTACAAGAAAACAACTTCTCCTAAACCAATGAACCAAATTCAAATTAGTTGTTCCTTTGGTGATTCTGTTTCAAAGACGTTCAAAGAAATTAATTATATGTAGTACCTTTTTATATTCCCTGCCATTGTATCATTGTGACTTCGTACTAGTTTGTGTATACAAAGTGTACAAACAAACAATGCTATTCATTTAGTTGTAAATGAAAACAAACATACGACTTAAGTTACTAATCAACACAACATGTTAAAGAAACACTGCCTATTCAATTACTTTCCTGATTGTATATATTGTTTACATGATCGCAGATCCGTTTAATATTATTTTTGTGAAAAATAAATAAAAGAATGATTTATGACCATCTTGGCTCACATGGTCACCGCAGCGAAATGTTCGTATTGAACAGATATTTGAGTCGACTTTGATTATTGTACCTGCGTACAGGTTGAATTCAACTTGTTCTAGTAGTTAACTTACTAATTGTATAGGAGGATAATATTTACGTATATGATTTGACAAAAACACTGTTAAACATAAGCAGCTCGTTTTATGGCATTTGTTTGTATCAAAAGCAACGAAATAAAATAAAGTTTCGTTAATAAAATAAGAGATATTTCAATCAGAAAAAGTTTCGTTTATTCTTTCATTTATAAGCCTCTGACTCGCTATAGTGGTTTTACTTGTTTACCCTGTGAAACTTTTAGTAACCTATGTACTGTAACTAACATGAGTATTCATTACAACAACAGGATGTTATAAAAAAAGATATTGTATTGCAATGTAATTGTTATATTTCCTCATTTGCTGTGTTCAACTTCAACAATCTAGAAGTCACATTTTACATCCAATCTTCATGGAAGTTCATCAGAACATTCATGTCCATCAAAACTCGAAGAAATTCGAAACTGGGGCACGTGGGGTCAAATATTAGGTCAGTCAAATTTTAGATTAAACCTTGTTAACACTTGAGGCATTGATCATCAAATAATCTTAAGGGTTCATCAGAACACTCGTCTATGTCAAACATCGGTCAAGTTCCAAATTGGGCCACGTGATATCATAAACTATGGAACACTCATCGATATCAAATCTTTTTCTCCGCCTGTACGTTTTCCATATCTCTATCAGATTCCTTCAAGCCAGTATGATTGGTCGTACAAAATGGCCGCCATGGGGATTGGTCTGTTTTGCTTTGTAGGGCTAAAGTGAAAACTCTAACAATCTTCTCCGGAAGTATCTTGCCGATTTCCAAATAATTGTGTAGGAATGTTCCTTGGGTGACCCTCTTTCGGATTCATTCAAGCTGTGTTGATTGGTTTAAAAACAAAGCTACCAGGGGGCTACGCTGATTTGCCTTATATGGCTATAATGAATACTTTAAAACTCTTCTTCTCCGAAAGTATGTGCAATATGTTAAAATAATTTGTAGAAATGTGCCTCGTTGCCTAATGCAGTGGAGCTATGCTCGACCGTTAGAACCTCTTGTTCAGTTATATCAAGGCTTGTCCTGGGTATTTATAAGTACTATTTGCGCATATTGACACCAGCCAGTAAGTCGTAATGCTAATCTCGCAACCCGGAGCTCCAGGGAGAGCAGCCTTTAACACCATTTTGAGGTCTTTACTCAACCAGGTCAAATGTAAACAAAGCCCTTTGTGAACACACTAGAGGTCACATTGCTTCAATTTGTCAAATTGTGTAAGAACAGTACATCAACAAATCAATAAATGAGAAAAATCGAAATGAACCACCAGTAAAATACCCCTTTTTCATATATATATGAATTGATTAATATATTGGTTTACCAAGGTGATCCAAGTGTTCTTTTTAACAATTTTCGCTTTGATGGGGAATCTCATTTCCACGATTTAACTTGTTTTTAATACTGTCTAATGTTTCTTGTATAATATAATGCAATTTGTAAAACATTTAATAGGATTTATGAATTATATTAATACAGAAAGAAGTAATAAAAAGTTATTGTAATCTTTAGTATGGCCTGTTTTGTATACCCTTGCCGTATCGGTCATTAAACTAGCTCTATGATCTAAGCGGTCATTAAACTAGCCACTGAGATATAGAATGAATATGAACTAAATGGTCATTAAATGAGCCCCTGAGATATAGATTGACTATGATCTAAGCGGTCATTAAACTAGCCCCTGAGATATAGATTGACTATGATCTAAGCGGTCATTAAACTAGCCCCGATATCTAGATGGTATATGATATAAGCGGTCATTAAACTAGCCCCCGAGATCTAGATTGTCTATGATCTAAGCGGTCATTCAGCTAGCCCCTGAGATATAGATTGACTATGATCTAAGCGGTCATTAAACTAGCCCCGATATCTAGATGGTATATGATATAAGCGGTCATTAAACTAGCCCCCGAGATCTAGATTGTCTATGATCTAAGCGGTCATTCAACTAGCCCCTGAGCTATAGATTGACTATGATCTAAGCGGTCATTAAACTAGCCCCGATATCTAGATGGTTTATGATCTAAGCGGTCATTAAACTAGCCCCTGAGATATAGATTCACTATGAACTAATCGGTCATTCAGCTAGCCCCTGAGATATAGATGAAATATGATCTAGCGGTCATTAAACTAGCCCCCGAGATATAGATTGACTATACACTAAGCGGTCATTAAACTAGCCCCGATATCTAGATGAAATATGATTTAGCGGTCATTAAACTAGCCCCCGAGATATAGATTGACTATGAACTAAGCGGTCATTAAACTAGTCCCGATATATAGATGGTATATGATATAAGCGGTCATTAAACTAGCCCCTGAGATATAGATTCACTATGAACTAATCGGTCATTAAACTAGCCCCTGAGATATAGATGATATATGATTTAGCGGTCATTAAACTAGCCCCCGAGATATAGATTGACTATGCACTAAGCGGTCATTAAACTAGCCCCGATATCTAGATGAAATATGATTTAGCGGTAATTAAACTAGCCCCCGAGATATAGATTGACTATGAACTAAGCGGTCATTAAACTAGCCCCTGAAATATAGATGAAATATGATTTAGCGGTTATTAAACTAGCCCCCGAGATATAGATTGACTGTGAACTAAGCGGTCATTAAACTAGCCCCTGCGATATAGATTGACTATGATCTAAGCGGTCATTAAACTAGCCCCTATATCTAGATGTTTATGATCTAAGTGGTCATTAAACTAGCCCCTGCGATATAGATTGACTATGAACTAAGCGGTCATTAAACTAGCCCTGATATATAGATGGTATATATTATATAAGCGGTCATTAAACTAGCCCCTGAGATATAGTTGTCTATGATCTTAACGGTCATTGAACTAGCCACTGAGATATAGATGAAATATGATTTAGCGGCCATTAAACTATGTTCTAAGATATAGGTGAAATATGATCTAAGAGGTCATTAAACTATACCCTAAGATATAGGTGAAATATGATCTAAGCGATCATTAAACAAGCACACGAGATATAGGTGAAATATGATCTAAGCGGTAATTAAACTAGCACCCGAGATATAGGTGAAATATGATTTAAACGGTAACTAAACTAGCTCTCGGGATATAGATGAAATATGATCTAAGCGGTCATTAAACTAGCACTCGCGATATAGGTGAAATATAATCTAAACAGTCATTAAACTAGCACCCGAGATATATAGTTGCAATATGAATGATCAAGGGCGACAACAGAAAGGGAGAACAAATTGTTCTCAATTTCGATGTTCTGCCTATTACCTAAAGGAGACGGATCCGAGTAGTCGGGAATACAGATGTCGAGAAAAGGCAAACTCATCTAGCGATATAATGTCGTCGATATAACTGGTCACTTACTCGAATCTTCTCCCTTCATTCTCTTGATTGAATATCGGAAAGGAAAATGTTTACATTCTAAATATTAGAAATATGTTTGTCGGTTAAATATAATCTTGAGTAATAACTGTATGTTGTACGTATATTATACAGACGTGTTTTACGCATCGGCACTAGACAAAGATTGAAAGAAATGCGACAAAACAAGATGGCCATCATTGGCCCAAAGCAGTCACATGAGAGATGGTAAAGTAGCAAATACCTAATTGTTATTATCGGGACAAATTTTGATCAAGAGAAGAAATGAAGTTGTAAACGAGAAAGTTATTAATATATAAAATTTTAAATAATTTATAAAACAATGAACAATTTCGAAAGAGGAGGTCACTTGCCTTTGTAGTTTAGTTGATATCGGTCAAGTGGTCTAGGGGGAGATTTCTTTTGAAACTTAACTTTCATTTCAACAAATCATTATTGTAGCTTTAACACGATATATAGAGGGTCACTGTATGAATTTTTCTGCTAAATTATCTTGCAATCAAACTGTGCCGCACTTTCGTAAGAATGTAATTTTCAAACATATACAAAATACATTTTTTAACAAAACAAAAGGACGGATTTACCCATCGTTTAGTTGTGCATGTAAAATTGGAACGGACGAATAGATCCAGTTAGCTCTGTAACTTGTCTTGGATTGAAAACATTAACCCTTTTTTCATATATACGCTTTCTGACGCCTCTGCAGCAGACGTCTTTTTGAAAACATAGTGACAAAAGAAGAAATTGCTCAAAACGAGCAATTTCTCCTTTTGCCACAATGCTTCCCACTTTTAGTTATGCAGTACGTGTATGGTAATGGCAATATGTAGGTATCTGTTGGCAGTACGTGTATGGTAATGGCATTATGTAGGTATCTGTTGGCAGTAGTGGGCAGTAACATAGACTTTTTTGTGTTGACATAAGTATCTGTTAACATACAAATTAACACGTTAATCAGATATTTATCATGATAATTAAGTGACTTACTAGTTATATAACGTGATAATTAAGTAGTTATGTGGTGGCAGCAGTATGCCTGCATAAGTGTTTTAAATTTAAATTTTGCTGATATTTTACTTAAATTCAGAATTATGAATCACAAATTACCAATAGAAAAAGGGCGACTTTTGGATATTGAGAGAAATCACCGTGTTTTTTCGTTATGTTTGGTGGTGAATATCATTATCTAATGCAATGTAATTACTTTAACAATGATAGGAAAAAATATATAAAACAATTCTATGTTATGCATCCAAATTTGTACAAATTTGAAACGAGCCGTCCCACGAGAGACTCTGCGTAATGTATCGATTCAGATCAGCCAGTGCAGTCTGCGCAGGCTAATCCGCGCCGACACATTCCGTCTCAGGGAAATAGAGGTATAGAGTAATGAATCTTGTAACAGAAAATCCACAGGAGGCGAAAATAGGTTGTCCGGGTAAGCCTGTGCGGCATGCTTCGGCTGATCCAGGTCGATACTTTTCGCAAACATTGATGCATTGCGTCTGCAAGAGGGAAAGGATTTGCCTTTAAGTCTTCCACACCTATTATTGAAAAGATATAGCCTTTTGTTTCAGCATTTGATAAGGTGTATTACAGGTTTAGATAACTATCCATGTAATTATAAGTGACATTTCCTGTTTTTAATTTAAGTGATAACACAATAAGATGCCTCTGAGCACCCGCCACAGGCTTAATTGTAAAGATGCAATATATTGTTCAGGCATTTCATGATGTGCGAATTGAAGGATGCCGTATGAGCAATATTGTTTGGGTAATTATCTACAGTATTTAATTATAAGTCTGGTTTTTCATTATCTGATCCTTTGACGCATATAAATATATGAACTAAGATACATCTTATTAGTTAAGAACAGACTGAGAAAGAAGTGGCAAGATATTTCAGACAGGTTTAGGTAGGAAATGTTTTTTTTTTGTTATTGGTGTTGCTTGTTTTGATAACTTAAATCATTTATGTTTATGATATTATATGTTATATTTAGAGAAACTTCTGAATTAAAGTATTCAATATCAAGTTTGGATATTTTTGTTTAACTGTGAACAACCCTTGAATAGCCTATGCTTCAAGACCCTGTCCCACATGCAGATGTATTTTGAACACGACTCCATCCGGCTCTTTTGGAAATATTGTGGCGCAAGGAGAAATGTTCACGAAGTGCAATGCCTTCTTTTCCCTAAATGTTTTGATCAGTACTCAATAAGTGTACTTTTATATGTAGAGACTTTTAATATTAATACCATTTTGTTGTATACATAGTAAAATTAACGAATTATTTTAAAACATAGAAGTGTGACTTTGATCATTTATCTATGGCTTTTGAGTGAAACTTAAGAGAACTGTCAACTCCTGGCATAGCTAAAGATTGACAAATATATGTATGGATTTAACTGCTAACTAAATATTAATTAAAGTATCAATACTCTTGGGTTGGGACTTATTAAGATGTGAGCTGAACGAAACTTAGGTTACATATTGAGAAACGGAAATGTTTTATTGTTTAGTGTTTTATGCAGATTTGCCAATTTATGATTTGTCAATTTTTGTTTTCTTTTCTTTTCAGTGTATATTTCCTGTAAAAATACTTCATTCATACATACCTCTTACATACTTGATCAAAAGGCCCCTCATACATAGTCATTTATAAGTGTGTTCCAGATGTGATATGTACGCATGTCATTAAAGAACTTCTTGATTACCATCAAATGGAAGTTAAAGTTGGAACAGTGTTACATTATGTGTGTGAAAATTTGAAAGTATTCTAACTGAGATCGTTTACTGGTTCAGTGAAATTGAAGTATTTGCACTTGAAAATAAAATATACCATCGTAACCATGTAACTTTTTGTTTCTGGAATTGAATGTGGTTAACTCAAAATAGCTTAAAAAACAATAAAAGGGTATAGCATAAAAATGCAAAAAGGGAAAAGTGTGAACACTTATAAATGTGACGTCTGTGTATATGCATCTTTGCTGAAAAGTAATTTAATCAGACACAAGAAAATACACTCCGATGAAAAACCTTATAAATGTGACGTCTGTGTATATGCCTGTAAGGAGAAGCGTAGCTTAATCAGACACAAAATGATACACTCGGGTGAGAGACCCTATACATGTGATATTTGTGAATACGCGACTATAGACAGTGGGGCTTTAGTCAACCACAAGAGAATACACACTGGTGAAAAACCATATAAATGTAATATTTGTGAACATGCATGTAAGTCGAAAAGTAATTTAATCAATCACAAGAAAATACACTCGGGTGAGAAACCTTATACATGTGACGTCTGTGTATATGCATGTAAGGAGAAGGGTGATTTAACCAGACACAAGAGAATACACTCGGGTGCGAAACCTTACACATGTGATATTTGTGAATACGCGACTATAAACAGTTGGGCTTTAGTCATACACAAGAGAATACACACTGGTGAAAACCAATATAAATGTAATATTTGTGAACATGAGTGTAAGTCGAAAAATGAATTAACCAGACACAAGAGAAAACACTCCGATGAGAGACCTTATAAATGTGATATATGTGTATATGCATGTAAGCAGAAGCATAATTTAATCAGACATAAAATGATACATTCGGGTGAGAAACCTTACACATGTGATATTTGTGAATACGCGACTATAAACGGTGGGGCTTTAGTCATACACAAGAGAATACACACTGGTGAAAACCCATATAAATGTAATATTTGTGAATATGCGTGTAAGTCGAAAAATGAATTAACCAGACACAAGAGAAAACACTCCGACGAGAAACCTTACACATGTGATATTTGTGAATACGCGACTATAAACAGTTCGGCTTTAGTCATACACAAGAGAATACACACTGGTGAAAACCCATATAAATGTAATATTTGTGAACATGAGTGTAAGTCGAAAAATGAATTAACCAGACACAAGAGAAAACACTCCGATGAGAGACCTTATAAATGTGATATATGTGTAAATGCATGTAAGGAGAAGCACCATTTAATCAAACACAAAAAAATACACTCGGGTGAGAAACCTTATAAATGTGATTGTTGTGAATATGTGACTACTGACGGAGGTGCTTTGGCCATACACACGAGAATACACACTGGTGAAAACACATATTAATGTAATATTTGTGAATATGCATGTAAGTCGAATTAACCAAACACAAGAGAAAACACTCCGGGGAGAGACCTTATACATGTGATAGTTGTGAATATGTGACTACAGACGGAGGGGCTTTAGTCATACACAAGAGAATACACACTGGTGAAAACCCATGTAAATGTGATATTTGTGAACATGCATGTAAGTCCAAAAGTAATTTATCCAGACACAAGAGAAAACACTCCAATCGGAGATCTTATAAATGTGTTATTTTTGAATGTGCAAGTTCTAAAAGGGCAGGTTTAGCCAAACACAATATAACACATACTCGTGGGAAACCATATAAAGTTCAATATCCTTTGATTGAATATAACGAAGAAGGGTGGTTATATAGGCAACAGAAAAAAGAATTGGATGAACAACCTTATCAGTGTGATTTTTGTGGATTTGAATGTATTGCTAAGGAAGATTTAATTATTCATATTGAATTACACTTACATATGTACCTCAGACAATATAACTAACTATAAATGGTATTACAGTCGCGTTTTCGTTCAACGAATATTCAATACAGTCTGCATAAATATGTATACACTTAATTTTTTGTTTGTTTTTCTAGTAATCACGTTCATACATCTACTTATATAACAGCAATGAAAATAAAACTTTATCATTCTGTTTTGAGCCTTATGTAAAGTGACTTTGAAATAAAAGTTACATACATGTTTCTACAAGAAAACAACTTCTCCTCCTAAACCAATGAACATAATTCAAATAAGTTTTTCCTTTGGTAATTCTGTTTCAAAGACGTTCAAAGAAATTAATTATATGTAGAACCTCTTTATATTCACTGCCACTTCGTGCTAGTTTATGTATATGAAGTGTACAAACAAACAATGCTAAAACAAACATACGACTTTAATTACTAATCAACACAACATGTTAAAGAAACACTGCATATTAAATTACTTTCCTGATTGTATATATTGTTGTCATGATCGCGGATCTGTTTAATATTGTTTTTAAATAAAGAAGAGAATGATCAACGCAGCGAAATGTTCGTATTGAACAGATATTTGGGTCGACTTTGATTGTTGTACCTGCGTACAGGTTGAATTCAACTTATTCTAGTAGTAAACTTACTTATTGTATAGGAGGATAATATTTACGAATATGATTTGACACAAACACGGTTAAACATAAGCAGCCCGTTACATGGCATTCGTTTGAGTATCAAAAGCAGAGAAATAAAATAAGAGATATTTCAATCAAAAAAAGTTTCATTTATTCTTTCATTTATAAGCCTCTGACTCGCTATGGTGGTTTTACTTTTTTAACCTATTAACATTCTAGTAACACATGTACTGTAACTAAAATGAGTATTCATTACAACAAGAGGATGTTATAAAAAAGATATTGTATTGTAATGTAATTGTTATATTTACTCATTTGCTGTGTTCAACTTAAACAATCTAGAAGTCACATTTTACATCCGATCTTCATGGAAGTTCATTAGAACATTCATGTCCATCAAAATTCGAAGAAATTCGAAACTGAGTCACGTGGGGTCAAATATTAGGTCAGTCAGGTTTTGGATTAAACCTTGTTAACACTTGAGAGGCATTATTGATCATCAAATAATCTTAAGGGTTCATCAGAACAATCGTCAAACCCCGGTCAAGTTCCAAATTGGGCCACGTGATATCATAAACTATGTAATACTCATTGATATCAAATCTTATACTTCGCCTGTCCGTTTTCCATTTAATTTTAAGGAACTGTTCCTTTGTTGACCATCTATCAGATTCCTTCAAGCCAGTATGATTGGACATACAAAATGGCCGCCAGGCGGATGGATCTGTTTTGCTTTATAGGGCTAGAGTGAAAACTTGCCGATTTCCAAATAATTGTGTAGGAATGTTCCTTGGGTGACCCTCTTTCAGATTCATTCAAGCCGTGTTGATTGGTTTAAAAACAAGGCTACTAGGGGGCGGCGATGATTTGCCTTATATGGCTATAGTGAATACTTTAAAAATCTTCTTCTCCGAAAGTATGTGCAATATGTTAAAATAATTTGTTGTAGAAATGTTCCTTGTTGCCTAATGCAGTGGAGCTATGCTGGACCTTTTAGACCTCTTGTTCAGTTATATCACGGCGTGTCCTGGGTATGTATCAGTACTATTTGCGCCTCTTGACACCAGCCAGTCAGTCGTAATGCTAACCCTGCAACCCGGAGCTCCATGGAGGGCAGCCTTTACCACCAGTTTGATGTCTTTAAACAACCAGGTCAATTGTGAACAAAACCCTTTGTGAACACACTAGAGGTCACATTGCTTCAATTTTTTAGTCAAATTGTGTAAGGACAATGCATTAACAAATCCATAAATGAGAAAAAATGGAATGAACCACCAGTAAAACACCTAGAGGGATACCCCTTTTCATATATATGAATGGTTTAATATATTGGTTTACCAAGGTGATCCAAGTGTTTGTTTTTTAACAATTTCGCTTTGTTGGGGAATCTTATTTCAACGATTTAACTTGTTTGTATTACTGTCTTATGTTTCTTTTATAATTTAATGGAACTTGTTATACATTAAATATGATTTAGAAATTGTCTTAATACAGAAAGAAGTATTAAAAAGTTATTGTAATCTTTAGTTTGGCCTGTTTTGTATATCCTTGCTGTATATTATAACGCCTTAACCACGAACGTAGTTGAATGAAAGTTTATCATTAAAAGCAGGTGCCACTTTACATGCAGAATATAAATCATATTTTAAGCTGTTGGTGTCAGATTGCGCTTATTGCTTATGAAAGAAGATATTTCGTAGTATGAGTTCTGTTTGCCTATGAATTAGACGTGTAACAAAAAAATCGCCCTTTATGAGTTTCATTAAATATGGCGATTCCCTCAAGCCGACACCTTGTAACAAGACCAGTGATATAGATGAAATATTATCGAAGCTGTCATTAATCCTCATGTATTCTGTTTGTGGAACTGAGAAGAATAAAGCTATTTACAGAAGTTTTATTCTGTAAATAAAGGCCTCAGGCCCATAATACAACATACTATACATATTTACATATATATAAATCATTTTTGTTGTGTCCATAATATATGTTTACTGTCAAGAAACAGAGGAATACACAATGGAATTTGTGAATCTTCATATACCAATGAACATTCATTGTTCATTTGCATTTGAAAATCAAAGCGCATATATACATATATATAACAGAGGACAAACTCAAAGTGATAAATGAAAAACGCAGTCCTTGTATTGTATTGTATTGTATTGCCAGAATAATGTATTATCACATCAACTGTCAATTTAATTTCACCATTATATTCATTTATCTGTTAGTTAAAGTCTTGAACAATAATTCATATTTGTATTAAATGTGTTAGTTGTGGTAAAAGTATGATAACAATAAGTTTCAGACAGTCAATTAATAGCATATGTCAAAGTTATCACATTTTATTTTGACATAAAAACAATTATGACAAATATCTCTTTTTCCAATACAGTATTTAGCCCTTTAAGATAATAATAAGACGACTTTGACAACTTTCGGGGTAAAGTATTGAACATCTTCTTTAAAATGAAATTAATCTTGTTGTATTAAGTTGAAACATTGTTGTGGCAAAAGGAGAAATTGCTCATCGTGAGCAATTTCCCCCTTTGCCGCTATCAGATCACATTACGTCTCAAAATGCAGTCAGTATACCTCATTTACAAATCATTTTTCTTTTTCATAAAACTGAAATAAAACCATGATTAATTCACCTAAGTGTTTAGTTTATAGATAGTATAAAACACAACCTCTGTTTGAGAAATGTTTGGTTAGTGTTCCCTTAAATTTAACTAACATTTTACGTAAATTCAGAACTATGAATCACAAATCACCAATAGAAAAATGGCGAATTTTGAATACTGAGAGAAAAAACCGCGTTCGTTCTTTTTGTACAAGTACTAAAAGCTTGTTGGATGGTGATTTTCATTATCTGATGTAATGTAAATACTTTAACAATGAAAGGAACACATATATTAAACAATTCTACCTTACGCACCCAAATTCAGTGTACAAATGTGAAATGAGCCGTCCTACGAGAAAACCAATATAATGGACTCTGCGTAATGTATCGACCCAGATCAGCACATTCCGTCTCAGGGAAATAGAGGTAAAGAGTAGTTCCTGAAACAGATAATCCACAGGAGGAGAAAATTGTCTGTCCGGGAAAGCCTGCGCGGCATGCTTAGGCTGATCCGGGTCGATACTTAACGCATATGTTGATGAACACTAAGGATCTAACTGTAGGCCTACTTGTAAAATTAGCATATTTTTGTAAAACTATTTTGGCTACATTTAATGTACCTCAATCTCCATATTTAAATCATATCCAAATCCTTTTAAATTTCATTTTGTTTAATCTGTAGTGTGTTTGTTTTTTGTTTTGAAAAATGTTCGTTAGTTTAACTAACACGCGTAGCCTTTTTTTCTCAAAATTAATTATTTCTTAACCATTTCCAACATAAAACAAATCTGTAGCAAACATCTTTTGTTCAAAGTATTGAAAATATCTTATAAATGAAGGTAACATTATTGAATATAGTTGAAAACATTGTTGCAAAAGGAGAACTTGCTCATTATGAGCAATTTCCTCTTTTGCCATACTGTTTACACAGGTCGTCTGCTGCAGACAGATGCTTCAAAATGTGAAAGTGTGAAATGGTTAAATTAGAAAACTTTAATTTGGCTGTAAGCCTTCCACGTACAGTATTGAAAAGATAAAGTCTTTTGTTTCAGCATTTGATAAGGTGTATTACAGGTTTAGATAACTATCCATGTAATTATAAGTGACATTTCCTGTTTCTAATTTAAATGATAAAACAATAATATGCCTTTGATCACCTGCCATATGCTTAATTGTAAAGATGCAATCTATTGTTCAGGCATTTCATGATGTGCGAATTGGAGGATGCCCTATGAGCAATATTGTTTAGGTAATTATCTACAGTATTTAATTCTAAGTCTGGTTTTTCATTATCTGATCCTTTGACGCATATAAATATAAGAACTAAGTTACATCTTATTAGTTAAGAACAGACTGAGAAAGAAGTGGCAAGATATTTCAGACAGGTTTAGGTAGGAAATGTTTTTTTTTTGTTATTGGTGTTGCTTGTTTTGATAACTTAAATCATTTATGTTTATGATATTATATGTTATATTTAGAGAAACTTCTGAATTAAAGTATTCAATATCAAGTTTGGATATTTTTGTTTAACTGTGAACAACCCTTGAATAGCCTATGCTTCAAGACCCTGTCCCACACGCAGATGTATTTTGAACACGACTCCAGCTGGCTCTTTTGGAAACATTGTGGCGCAAGGAGAAAAGTTCACGAAGCGCAATTTCTTCTTTTCCCTAAATGTTTTGATCAGTACTCAATAAGTGTACTTTCATATGTAGAGATTTTTAATATTAATGCCATTATGTTGTATACATATTGGAATAAACGAATTATCTTAAAACATAGAAGTGTGACTTTGATCATTTATCTATGGCTTTTGAGTTGAATTTAAGAGAACAGTCAACTCCTGGCATAGCTAAAGACAGTCCGGAAATATGGTGTCTTCTCGATTGTCCCACCCGGAAATATATGTATGGATTTAAGTGTTAACTAAATCATAATTAAAGCATCAATACTCTTGTGTTGCATTGATTAGGCTTTTACTCCGAAATATCTGAAACATAGAGTTTCCAAAATATGGACTAATTAAGATGTGAGCTGAACCAAACTTAGGTTACATTTTGAGAGACTTAGGTTACATATTGAGAAACTTAGGTTACATATTGAGAAACTTAGGTTACATATTGAGACACTTAGGTTACATATTGAGAAACTTAGGTTACATATTGAGACAATTAGGTTACATATTGAGACACTTAGGTTACATATTGAGACACTTAGGTTACATATTGAGACACTTAGGTTACATATTGAGAAACGGAAATGTTTTATTGTTTAGCGTTTTATACAGATTTGCCAATTTATGATTTGCCAATTTTTGTTTTCTTTTCTTTTCAGTGTATCTTTTCCTTTCAAAATACTCCATACATTCATACCTCTTACATACTTGATGAAAATGCGCCTCATACATAGTCATTTATAAGTGTTTTCCAGATGTGATATGTACGCATGTCATTAAAGAACTTCTTGATTGCCATCAGATGGAAGTTAAAGTTGGAACAGTGTTACATAATGTGTGTGAAAATATGAAAGTATTCTAACTGAGATCATTTACTGGATCAATGAAAATTGAAGTATTTACACTTGAAAATAACATATACCATCGTAACCATGTAACATTTTGTTTCTGGAATTGAATGTGGTTAACACAAAATAGCTTAACAACGATAAAAGGGCATAGCATAAAAATGCAAAAAGGGAAAAGTGTGAACACTTATAAATGTGACGTCTGTGTATATGCATCTAAGGATAAAAGTAATTTAATCAGACACAAGAAAATACACTCCGATGAGAAACCTTATAAATGTGACGTCTGTGTATATGCATGTAAGGAGAAAGGTTACTTAATCAAACACAAGAAAATACACTCCGATGAGAAACTTTATAAATGTGACGTCTGTGTATATGCATGTAATAGGAAAGGTAATTTAATCACACACAAGAAAATACACTCGGTTGAGAAACCTTATAAATGTGACGTCTGTGTATATGCGTGTAAGGAGAAAGGTTATTTAATAAAACACAAGAAAATACACTCCGATGAGAAACTTTATAAATGTGACGTCTGTGTTTATGCATGTAATAAGAAAGGTTATTTAATCACACACAAGAAAATACACTCGGTTGAGAAACCTTATAAATGTGATGTCTGTGTTTATGCATGTAAGGAGAAGGGTCATTTAATCAGACACAAGAAAATACACTCGGTAGAGAAACCTTATAAATGTGACGTCTGTGTATATGCGTGTAAGAAGAAAGGTTATTTAATCAAACACAAGAAAAAACACTCGGGTGAGAAACCCTATAAATGTGACGTCTGTGTATATGCATGTAAGAAGAATTGTAATTTAATCAGACACAAAATGATACACTCGGGTGAGAGACCTTATACATGTGATATTTGTGAATACGCGACTATAGACAGTGGGGCTTTAGTCAAACACAAGAGAATACACACTGGTGAAACGCCATATAAATGTAATAGTTGTGAACATGCATGTAAATCGAAAAGTAATTTAATCAGACACAACAAAATACACTCGGGTGAGAAACCTTATAAATGTGACGTCTGTGTATATGCATGTAATGAGAAGGGTCATTTAATAAGACACAAAATGATACACTCGGGTGAGAAACCTTACACATGTGATGTTTGTGAATACGCAACTATAAACAGCGGGGCTTTAGTCATACACAAGATAATACACACTGGTGAAAACCAATATAAATGTAATATTTGTGAACATGCATGTAAGTCGAAAAGTGATTTAACCAGACACCAAATGATACACTCGGGTGAGAGACCTTATACATGTGATATGTGTGAATACTCGACTATAAACGGTGGTGCTTTAGTCATACACAAGAGAATACACTCCGGTGAAAAACCTTATAAATGTGTTATTTGTGAATATGCAAGTTATACAAGGGCAGGTTTAACCAAACACAATAGAACACATACTCGTGAGAAACCATATAAAGTTCGAAATCCTTTGATTGAATATAACGAAGAAGGGTGGTTATATAGGCAACAGAAAATGGAATTGGATGAACAACCTTATCAGTGTGATTTTTGTGGATTTGAATGTATTGCTAAGGAAGATTTAATTATCCATATTGAATTACACTTACATGTACCTCAGACAATATAACTAACTATGAATTGTATTACTGTCGCGTTTTTGATCAACGAATACTCAATACAGTCTGCATTAATATGTACACACTTGGATCTTTTGTTTGTTTTCCTTGTAATTACGTTCATACATCTACTTATATAACAGCAATGAAAATAAAACTTTATCATTTTGTTTTGAGCCTCATGTAAAGTGACTTAGAAATAAAAGAATTACATACTTACCATATACACAATAGGTTTTGTGACACTTTTTATTTTCTATCTTTTCATATTCGATAGCTTACCTTACCTTAACAATATATTGTAATCAAAATGTTCTAGTCACGTTTATCTGTTGTATTGTGTTTTTAATTTTTAGCAAGAAGTGCTAGGTCAGCTATTGTGATCACTCAGATGTTTCTACAAGAAAACCAACTTCTCCTCCTAAACCAATGAACCGAATTCAAATAAGTTGTTCCTTTGGTGATTCTGTTTCAAAGTCGTTCAAAGAAATTAATTATATATAGTACCTCTTTATATTCACTGCCACTTCGTGCTAGTTTATGTATATGAAGTGTACAAACAAACAATGCTATTCATTTAGTTGTAAATGAAAACAAACATACGACTTCAGTTACTAATCAACACAACATGTTAAAGAAACATTGCATATTCAATTACTTTCCTGATTGTATATATTGTTTACATAATCGCAGATCCGTTTAATATTGTTTTTAAATAAAGAAGAGAATGATCAACGCAGCGAAATGTTCATATTGAACAGATATTTGGGTCGACTTTCATTATTGTACCTGCGCACAGGTTAAATTCAACTTGTTCTAGTAGTAAACTTAATTATTGTATAGGAAGATAATATTTACGAATATGATTTGACACAAACACGGTTAAACATAAGCAGCCCGTTCCATGGCATTCGTTTTAAGTACATTTCCTGTTTCTAATTTAAGTAATAAAACAATAAGATGCCTCTGAGCACCTGCCACAGGCTTAATTGTAAAGATGCAATCTATTGTTCAGGCATTTCATGATGTGCGAGTTGAAGGATGCCGTATGAGCAATATTGTTTAGGTAATTATCGACAGTATTTAATTCTAAGTCCGGTTTTTCATTATCTGATCCTGTGACGCATATAAATATAAGAACTAAGTTACAACTGATTAGTTAAGAACAGCCTGAGAAAGAAGTGGCAAGAACTTTCAGAGATGTTTAAGGTAGGAAATGGATTTATTATTGGTGTTGCTTGTTTTGATAACTTAAACCATTTATGTGTATGATATTATATGTTATATTTAGAGAAACTTCTGAATTAAAAAAATTAATATCAAGTTAGGGAATTTTTGTTTAACTGTGAACAACGCTTGAATAGCCTATGTTTAAAGACCCTGTCCCACATGCAGATGTATTTCGAACACGACTCCAGCCGGCTTTTTTGGAAACATTGTGGCGCAAGGAGAAAAGTTCACGAAGCGCAATTTCTTTTTCCCCCTAAATGTTTTGATCAGTACTCAATAAGTGTACTTTCATATGTAGAGATTTTTAATATTAATACCATTTTGTTGTATACATATTAAAATTAACGAATTATTTTAAAACATAGAAGTGTGACTTTGATCATTTATCTATGATTTCTGAGTTAAACTTAAGAGAACAGTCAACTGCTGGCATAGCTAAAGATTGACAGTCCGGAAATATATGTATAGAATTAACTGTTAACTTAAATATTAATTAAATCACCAATACTTTTGGGTTGCATTGATCAGGCTTTTACTCCGAAATATCTGAGAAATAGAGTTTCCAAAATATGGACTAATTAAGATGTGAGCTTAACGAAACTTGGGTTACATATTGAGAAACGGAAATGTTTTATTGTTTAGCGTTTTAGGCAGCTTTGCCAATTTTTGTTTTCTTTTCTTTTCAGTGTATCGTTTCCTGTAAAAATACTCATTCATTCATACCTCTTACATACTTGATCAAAAGGCGCCTCATACATAATCATTTATAAGTGTTTTCCAGATGTGGTATGTACGCATGTCATTAAAGAACTTCTTGATTGCCATCAGATGAAAGTTAAAGTTGGAACAGTGTTACATAATGTGTGTGAAAATATGAAAGTATTCTAACTGAGATCATTTACTGGTTCAGTGAAATTGAAGTATTTGCACTTGAACATAACATATACCATCGTAACCATGTAACTTTTTGTTTCTGGAATTGAATGTGGTTAACTCAAAATAGCTTAACAACAATAAAAGGGTATGGCATAAAAATGCAAAAAGGGAAAAGTGTGAACACTTATAAATGTGACGTCTGTGTATATGCATGTAATGAGAAGGGTCATTTAATAAGACACAAAATGATACACTCGGGTGAGAAACCTTACACATGTGATGTTTGTGAATACGCAACTATAAACAGTGGGGCTTTAGTCATACACAAGAGAATACACACTGCTGAAAACCAATATAAATGTAATATTTGTGAACATGCATGTAAGTCGAAAAGTGATTTAACCAGACACCAAATGATACACTCGGGTGAGAGACCTTATACATGTGATATGTGTGAATACTCGACTATAAACGGTGGTGCTTTAGTCATACACAAGAGAATACACTCCGGTGAAAAACCCTATAAATGTGTTATTTGTGAATTTGCAAGTTCTACAAACGCAGGTTTAACCAAACACAATAGAACACATACTCGTGGGAAACCATATAAAGTTCAAAATCCTTTGATTGAATATAACGAAGAAGGGTGTTTATATAGGCACCAGAAATAGAATTGGATGAACAACCTTATCAATGTTAAGGAAGATTTAATTACCCATATTGAATTACACTTACATGTACCTCAGACAATATAACTAACTATGAATGGTATTACTGCCGCGTTTTCGTTCAACGCATACTCAATACAGTCTGCACAAATATGTACACACTTGGATCGTTTTGTTTGTTTTCCTAGTAATCACGTTCATACATCTACTTATATAACAGAAATGAAAGTAAAACTTTATCATTCTGTTTTGAGCCTTATGTAAAGAGACTTAACAATAAAAGTTACATACTTACCATATAGACAATGGTTTTTGTGACACTTTCTTTGCTCTATCATTATTCTTTTTAAATACGCTTACATATTTGATAGTTTACATTAACAGTATAGTGTTATCAACTGTTATATTTAAACCCCATTTGACATGTTCTAGTCACGTTTATCTGTTGTATTGTGTTTTTAATTTTTAGCTCACTTGAGCAAGAAGTGCTAGGTCAGCTATTGTGATCACTCACATGTTTCTACAAGAAAACAACTTCTCCTCCTAAACCAATGAACTGAATTCAAATAAGTTGTTCCTTTGGTGATTCTGTTTCAAAGACGTTCAAAGAAATTAATTATATGTATTACCTCTTTATATTCACTACCACTTCGTGCTAGTTTATGTGTACAAACAAACAATGCTATTCATTTAGTTGTAAATGAAAACAAACATACGACTTCAGTTACTAATCAACACAACATGTTAAAGAAACTCTGCCTATTCAATTACTTTCCTGATTGTATATATTGTTTACATGATCGCGGATCCGTTTAATATTGTTTTTGTGAAATATAAAGAAAAGAATGCTTTATGACCATCTTGGCTCACATGGTCACCGGAGCGAAATGTTCGTATTGAACAGATATTTGGGTCGACTTTGATTATTGTACCTGCGTACAGGTTGAATTCAACTTGTTCTAGTAGTAAACTTACTTATTGTATAGGAGGATAATATTTACGAATATGATTTGACACAAACACGGTTAAATATAAGCAGCCCGTTACATGGCATTCGTTTGAGTATCAAGAGCAATGAGATAAAATAAGAGATATTTTAATCATTAAAAGTTTCGTTTATTCTTTCATTTATAAGCCTCTGACTCGCTATAGTGGTTTTACTTGTTTACCCTTTGAATCTTCTAGTAACACATGTACTGTAACTAAAATGAGTATTCATTACAACAAGAGGATGTTATAAAAAAGATATTGTATTGCAATGTAATTGTTATATTTCCTCATTTGCTGTGTTCAACTTCAACAATCTAGAACATTCATGTCCATCAAAACTCGAAGAAATTCGAAACTGAGTCACGTGGGGTCAAATATTAGGTTAGTCAGGTTTTAGATTAAACCTTGTTAACACTTGAGAGGCATTATTGATCATCAACTAACCAGAACATTCGTCTATGTCAAACCCCGGTTAAATTCCAAATTGGGCCACGTGATATCATAAACTATGGAACACTCGTCGATATCAAACCTTTTTCTCCGCCTGTCCGTTTTCCATATCATTGTAAAGAACTGTTCCTTTGGTGACCCTCTATCAGATTCCTTTAAGCCAATATGACTGGTCATACAAAATGGCCGCCAGGGGGAGGGTCTGTTTTGCTTTATAGGGCTAAAGTGAAAACTTTAAAATCTTCTCCGGAAGTATCTTGCCGACACCTTGTAAAACAAGACCCGAGATATAGATGAAATATTATCGAATCGGTCATTAAACTAGCCCCCAATATGTAGATGGACTTTGATCTAAGCGGTCATTATAAACCCCCCCCCCCCCCCATCCCGGATATAGATGGAATACGATCGAAGCGGTCTATAAACTAGCTCCCAAAATATAGATGGACTTTGATATAAGCGGTCATTAAAGAAGCTCCCGAGATACATATTGACTATGATCTAAGCGTTGATTAAACTAGCCCCTGAGATATAGACTGACTATGAACTAAGCGGTCATTAAACTAGCTCCCGAGATATAGATGCTCTATGATCTAAGCGGTCAGTAAACAAGCCCCTGAGATATAGAATGACTATGAACTAAGCGGTCATTAAATGAGCCCCTGAGATATAGATTGACTATGAACTAAGCGGTCATTAAATTAGCCCCTTAGATATAAATGGTCTATGATCTAAGCGGTCATTAAATTAGCCCCTGCGATATAGATTGACTATGATCTAAGCGGTCATTAAACTAGCCCGATATCTAGATCGTATATGATCTAAGCGATCATTAAACTAGCCCCCGAGATTTGGATGGTCTATGATGTAAGCTGTCATTAAACAAGCCCCTGAGATATAGATTGGCTATGATTTAGCGGTCATTAAACTAGCCCCCGAGATATAGATTGAATATGAACTAAGCGGTCATTACACTAGCCCCGATATCTAGATGAAATATGATTTAGCGGTCATTAAACTAGCCCCCGAGATATGGATTGACTATGAACTAAGCGGTCATTAAACTAGCCCCGATATCTAGATGGTATATGATCGAAACGGTCATTAATTTAGCCCCTGCGACATAGATTGACTATGAATTAAGCGGTCATTAAACTAGCCCCTAATATATAGATGGAATATGATTTAGCGGTCATTAACCTAGCCCCCGAGATATAGATTGACTATGAACTAAGCGGTCATTAAACTAGCACCTGCGATATAAATTGACTATGATCTAAGCGGTCATTGAACTAGCCCCTGAGATATAGATTGACTATGATCTAAGCGGGTCATTAAACTAGCCCCTGCGACATATATTGACTATGAACTAAGCGGTCCTTAAACTAGCCCCGATATCTAAGATGGTATATGATATAAGCGGTCATTAAACTAGCCTCTGAGATATAGATGTCTATGATCTAAGCGGTTATTCAACTAGTCCCTGAGATATAGATGAAATATGATTTAGCGGTCATTAAACTAGCCCCCGTTATATAGATGAAATATGACCGAAGCGGTCTTTAAACTAGCTCCTGAGATATAGATGAAATATGATCGAAGTGGTCATTAAACTAGGCCTTGAAATATAGGTGAAATATGACCAAAAGTATTTGGTATGATCCGTCCCGTCATCCAACCCACGCCCTCTCGCATCCGAGGCGAACGCTCTACCTGTTCACCACCTTGAGAAGGATCATTGGTCATCAAACGATGATAAGGGTTCATCAGAACATTCGTCTATGTCAAACCCCGCTCATGTTCTAAATTGGGTCATGTGCGATCAAAAATTATGTGACGTTCATGAATATCAAATCCCGGTCAAGTTCGCAACTGGATCACATGGTATCAAAAACGTGTTTATTATAAACTGTTTAGTGGGAGTTAAAACCCAACATTGTGAACAGACAGGGGGGGGGGGGGGGGGGGGGGGTTACATTTTTAATCCCAATCTTCACGAAAAAATCACCAGAACATTAATATCCTGATTTAAACGATGATGTCAGATTGCGCTTATTGCTTATGAAAGAAGATATTTCACAGTATGGGTTCTGTTTGCCTATACATTAAAAGTGTAGCAAGAACATCGCGCTTTAGGAGTTTAATAAAATATGGCGATTCTCTCAAGCCGAAAACGTGTAATAAGACCCGAGATATAGATGAAATATTATCGAAGTGGTCATTAAACTAGCCCCCGAGATGAAGGTGAAATATAAACAAAGGGGTCATTAAACTAGCCCCCCCCCCCCCCCCCCCCCCTTTCTGAAATAATCGAAGCAGTTATCAAACTAACCCCACACCTCTCAGAGATATACATGTAGGTGAGATATCATCAAAAACGGTCATTTATCTAGCTCCCGAGATATAGATGGATTATGATCGAAGCGGTCATAAAACAAATGCTCGAGATGAAGGTGAAATATGATCTAAGCGGTCCTTAAACTAGTCCCCGAAATATAAATGAATTATGATTTAAACGGTCATTAAAATAGCCACCAAGATATAGATGGTCTATGATCTAAGCGGTCATTAAACTAGCCCGAAATATATATGAATTATGCTCTAAGCGTCATTAAACTAGCCCCCAGCCCCGAAATATAGATCGATTATGATCTAAGCGGCTTTCAAACTAGCCCCCGAGATTTAGGAGATATATGATATAAGCGGTCATTAAACTAGCCCCTGAGATATAAATGAAATATGACCGAAAGGTCATTAAACTATCTCCCGAGATGAAGGTGAAATATTATCTAAGCGGTCATTAAACTAGCCCCCCGAGATGAAGGTGACATATAAACAAAGGGGTCATTAAACTAGCTCCCGAGATGAAGGTGACATATAAACAAAGGGGTCATTAAACTAGCTCCCGAGATGAAGGTGAAATATTATCTAAGCGGTCATTAAACTAGCTCCCGAGATATAGATGAAATATGATCTAAAAGGTCATTAAATTAGCCCACGAGATATCGATGGACTATGATTTAGGCAGTCATTAAACTAGCACCCGAGATATAATTGAAATATGATCTAAGCATTCATTAAACTATCCCCTAAGATATAGGTGAAATATGATCTAAGCGGTCATTAAACTATCCCCTAAGATATAGGTGAAATATTATCTCAGCAGTCATTAAACTAGCAGCCGAGATATAATTGCAATATGAATGATCGAAGCAGTCATTAAATGATCACCCGAGATATGAGTGAAATATAATCGAAACGGTCATTAATCCAACGAAATATAGGTGAAATATCATCGGAGTTGTCATTAATCTAGCCCCGAGATATAGGTGAAATATCATCGAAGTGGATTAGTCTAGCCCCGAGATAAAGGTGAAATATTATCGGAGTGGTTATAAATCTAGTCCAAGATATAAATAAAATTCATTAGAGTCCATCTACATTACTCAAACATATTTCACCATGGGTCAAACAATACATCAGGTATTTCATGGTTAACTCTAACTAAGTACTCCATACAAACATTGTTTCAGGCAAAGTCCTTCCTTGCCTTAATAGATCTTCAGCCCAAGGGCGACAACAGAAAGAGAGAACAAATAGACCTCAATTTCGATCTTCTGCCTATTACCTAAAAGAGACGGATCCTAGCAGTCGGGAATACAGAAAACATGCCGACCATGTCGAGAAAAGGCAAACTCATCTAGCGATATAATGCCGTCGATATAAATGGTCACATTCTCGAATCTTCTTCCTTTATTCTCTTGATTGTATATCGGAAAGGAAAATGTTTACATTCTACATATTAGAAATATGTTTGTCGGTTAAATATAATCTTGAGTAATAACTATATGTTGTACGTATATTATACAGACGTGTTTTACGCATCGGCACCAGACGAAGATTGAAAGAAATGCGGCAAAACAAGATGGCCATCATTGGCCCAAAGCAGTCACATGAGAGATGGTAAAGTAACAAATGCCTTACTACTATTATACGGGACAAATTTTGATCAAGAGAAGAAATGAAGTTGTTAACGAGAAAGTGATTAATATATAAAATTTTAAATAATTTTTAAAACAAAGAACAATTTCGAAAGAGGAGGTCACTAAATGAACATGCCTTTGTAGTTTAGTTGATATCGGTCCAGTGGTTTTGGGGGAGATTTCTTTTGAAACTTAACGTTCATTTCAACAGATCATTAATTAGCTTAAACACAATATATAGAGGGTCAGTGTATGAATTTTTCTGCTAAATTATCTTGCAATCAAACTGTGCCGCGCTTTCGTAAGAATGTAATTTTCAAACATATACAAAATACATTTTTTAACAAAACAAAAGGACGGATTTACCTGCATATAGTTGTGCATGTAAAATTGGAACGGACGAAAAGATCCAGTTAGCTCTGTAACTTGTCTTGGATTGAAAACATTAACCCTTTTTTCACATATACGCTTTCTGACGCCTCTGCAGCAGACGTCTTTTTGAAAACATAGTGACAAAAGAAGAAATTGCTCAAAACGAGCAATTTCTCCTTTTGCCACAATGCTTCCAACTTTTAGTTATAGGTCATTCATTCAATTATAGAGATTTTCCATTTTTTTTAAAAATATGTTGAAAGTCGTCTGCTGCAGAGTTGTCGTATGAGGGAAAGGGTTACTTCCTCGCTTGACAGTACGTGTATGGTATTGGCAATATATAGGTATATGTTGGCAGTGCGTGTATGGTAATGGCAATATGTAGGTATCTGTTGGCAGTACGTGTATGGTAATGGCAATATGTAGGTATCTGTTGGCAGTACGTGTATGGTAATGGCATTATGTAGGTATCTGTTGGCAGTAGTGGGCAGTAACATAGACTTTTTTGTGTTGACATAAGTATCTGTTAACATACAAATTAACACGTTAATCAGATATTTATCATGATAATTAAGTGACTTACTAGTTATATAACGTGATAATTAAGTAGTTATGTGGTGGCAGCAGTATGCCTGCATAAGTGTTTTAAATTTAAATTTTGCTGATATTTTACTTAAATTCAGAATTATGAATCACAAATTACCAATAGAAAAAGGGCGATTTTGGATATTGAGAGAAATCACCGTGTTTTTTCGTTATGTTTGGTGGTGAATATCATTATCTAATGCAATGTAATTACTTTAACAATGATAGGAAAAAATATATAAAACAATTCTATGTTACGCATCCAAATTTGTACAAATTTGAAACGAGCCGTCCCACGAGAGACTCTGCGTAATGTATCGATTCAGATCAGCCAGTGCAGTCTGCGCAGGCTAATCCGCGCCGACACATTCCGTCTCAGGGAAATAGAGGTATAGAGTAATGAATCTTGTAACAGAAAATCCACAGGAGGCGAAAATAGGTTGTCCGGGTAAGCCTGTGCGGCATGCTTCGGCTGATCCAGGTCGATACTTTTCGCAAACATTGATGCATTGCGTCTGCAAGAGGGAAAGGATTTGCCTTTAAGCCTTCCACACCTATTATTGAAAAGATATAGCCTTTTGTTTCAGCATTTGATAAGGTGTATTACAGGTTTAGATAACTATCCATGTAATTATAAGTGACATTTCCTGTTTTTAATTTAAGTGATAAAACAATAAGATGCCTCTGAGCACCCGCCACAGGCTTAATTGTAAAGATGCAATCTATTGTTCAGGCATTTCATGATGTGCGAATTGAAGGATGCCGTATGAGCAATATTGTTTGGGTAATTATCTACAGTATTTAATTATAAGTCTGGTTTTTCATTATCTGATCCTTTGACGCATATAAATATATGAACTAAGATACATCTTATTAGTTAAGAACAAACTGAGAAAGAAGTGGCAAGATATTTCAGACAAGTTTAAGGTAGGAAATGGATTTTTTATTGGTGTTGTTTGTTTTGATAACTTAAACCATTTATGTTTATGATATTATATCATATATTTAGAGAAACTTCTGAATTAAAGTATTCAATTTCAAGTTAGGGAATTCTTGTTTAACTGTGAACAACCCTTGAAAAGCCTATGCTTCAAGACCCTGTCCCACATGCAGATGTATTTTGAACACGACTCCATCCGGCTCTTTTGGAAATATTGTGGCGCAAGGAGAAAAGTTCACGAAGCGCAATGCCTTCTTTTCCCTAAATGTTTTGATCAGTACTCAATAAGTGTACTTTTATATGTAGAGACTTTTAATATTAATACCATTTTGTTGTATACATAGTAAAATTAACGAATTATTTTAAAACATAGAAGTGTGACTTTGATCATTTATCTATGGCTTTTGAGTGAAACTTAAGAGAACTGTCAACTCCTGGCATAGCTAAAGATTGACAAATATATGTATGGATTTAACTGCTAACTAAATATTAATTAAAGTATCAATACTCTTGGGTTGGGACTTATTAAGATGTGAGCTGAACGAAACTTAGGTTACATATTGAGAAACGGAAATGTTTTATTGTTTTATGCAGATTTGCCAATTTATGATTTGTCAATTTTTGTTTTCTTTTCTTTTCAGTGTATATTTCCTGTAAAAATACTTCATTCATTCATACCTCTTACATACTTGATCAAAAGGCCCCTCATACATAGTCATTTATAAGTGTGTTCCAGATGTGATATGTACGCATGTCATTAAAGAACTTCTTGATTACCATCAAATGGAAGTTAAAGTTGGAACAGTGTTACATTATGTGTGTGAAAATTTGAAAGTATTCTAACTGAGATCGTTTACTGGTTCAGTGAAATTGAAGTATTTGCACTTGAAAATAAAATATACCATCGTAACCATGTAACTTTTTGTTTCTGGAATTGAATGTGGTTAACTCAAAATAGCTTAAAAAACAATAAAAGGGTATAGCATAAAAATGCAAAAAGGGAAAAGTGTGAACACTTATAAATGTGACGTCTGTGTATATGCATCTTTGCTGAAAAGTAATTTAATCAGACACAAGAAAATACACTCCGATGAGAAACCTTATAAATGTGACGTCTGTGTATATGCCTGTAAGGAGAAGCGTAGCTTAATCAGACACAAAATGATACACTCGGGTGAGAGACCCTATACATGTGATATTTGTGAATACGCGACTATAGACAGTGGGGCTTTAGTCAACCACAAGAGAATACACACTGGTGAAAAACCATATAAATGTAATATTTGTGAACATGCATGTAAGTCGAAAAGTAATTTAATCAATCACAAGAAAATACACTCGGGTGAGAAACCTTATACATGTGACGTCTGTGTATATGCATGTAAGGAGAAGGGTGATTTAACCAGACACAAGAAAATACACTCGGGTGCGAAACCTTACACATGTGATATTTGTGAATACGCGACTATAAACAGTTGGGCTTTAGTCATACACAAGAGAATACACACTGGTGAAAACCCATATAAATGTAATATTTGTAAACATGAGTGTAAGTCGAAAAATGAATTAACCAGACACAAGAGAAAACACTCCGATGAGAGACCTTATAAATGTGATATATGTGTATATGCATGTAAGCAGAAGCATAATTTAATCAGACATAAAATGATACATTCGGGTGAGAAACCTTACACATGTGATATTTGTGAATACGCGACTATAAACGGTGGGGCTTTAGTCATACACAAGAGAATACACACTGGTGAAAACCCATATAAATGTAATATTTGTGAATATGCGTGTAAGTCGAAAAATGAATTAACCAGACACAAGAGAAAACACTCCGACGAGAAACCTTACATATGTGATATTTGTGAATACGCGACTATAAACAGTTGGGCTTTAGTCATACACAAGAGAATACACACTGGTGAAAACCCATATAAATGTAATATTTGTGAACATGAGTGTAAGTCGAAAAATGAATTAACCAGACACAAGAGAAAACACTCCGATGAGAGACCTTATAAATGTGATATATGTGTATATGCATGTAAGGAGAAGCACCATTTAATCAAACACAAAAAAATACACTCGGGTGAGAAACCTTATAAATGTGATTGTTGTGAATATGTGACTACTGACGGAGGTGCTTTGGCCATACACACGAGAATACACACTGGTGAAAACACATATTAATGTAATATTTGTGAATATGCATGTAAGTCGAATTAACCAAACACAAGAGAAAACACTCCGGGGAGAGACCTTATACATGTGATAGTTGTGAATATGTGACTACAGACGGAGGGGCTTTAGTCATACACAAGAGAATACACACTGGTGAAAACCCATGTAAATGTGATATTTGTGAACATGCATGTAAGTCCAAAAGTAATTTATCCAGACACAAGAGAAAACACTCCAATCGGAGATCTTATAAATGTGTTATTTTTGAATGTGCAAGTTCTAAAAGGGCAGGTTTAGCCAAACACAATATAACACATACTCGTGGGAAACCATATAAAGTTCAATATCCTTTGATTGAATATAACGAAGAAGGGTAGTTATATAGGCAACAGAAAAAAGAATTGGATGAACAACCTTATCAGTGTGATTTTTGTGGATGTGAATGTATTGCTAAGGAAAATTTAATTATTCATATTGAATTACACTTACATATGTACCTCAGACAATATAACTAACTATAAATGGTATTACAGTCGCGTTTTCGTTCAACGAATATTCAATACAGTCTGCATAAATATGTATACACTTAATTTTTTGTTTGTTTTCCTAGTAATCACGTTCATATATCTACTTATATAACAGCAATGAAAATAACACTTTATCATTCTGTTTTGAGCCTTATGTAAAGTAACTTTGAAATAAAAGTTACATACATGTTTCTACAAGAAAACAACTTCTCCTCCTAAACCAATGAACATAATTCAAATAAGTTTTTCCTTTGGTAATTCTGTTTCAAAGACGTTCAAAGAAATTAATTATATGTAGAACCTCTTTATATTCACTGCCACTTCGTGCTAGTTTATGTATATGAAGTGTACAAACAAACAATGCTAAAACAAACATACGACTTCAGTTACTAATCAACACAACATGTTAAAGAAACACTGCATATTAAATTACTTTCCTGATTGTATATATTGTTTTCATGATCGCGGATCTGTTTAATATTGTTTTTAAATAAAGAAGAGAATGATCAACGCAGCGAAATGTTCGTATTGAACAGATATTTGGGTCGACTTTGATTGTTGTACCTGCGTACAGGTTGAATTCAACTTGTTCTAGTAGTAAACTTACTTATTGTATAGGAGGATAATATTTACGAATATGATTTGACACAAACACGGTTAAACATAAGCAGCCCGTTACATGGCATTTGTTTGAGTATCAAAAGCAGAGAAATAAAATAAGAGATATTTCAATCATAAAAAGTTTCATTTATTCTTTCATTTATAAGCCTCTGACTCGCTATGGTGGTTTTACTTTTTTAACCTATTAACATTCTAGTAACACATGTACTGTAACTAAAATGAGTATTCATTACAACAAGAGAATGTTATAAAAAAGATATTGTATTGTAATGTAATTGTTATATTTACTCATTTGCTGTGTTCAACTTCAACAATCTAGAAGTCACATTTTACATCCGATCTTCATGGAAGTTCATTAGAACATTCATGTCCATCAAAACTCGAAGAAATTCGAAACTGAGTCACGTGGGGTCAAATATTAGGTCAGTCAGGTTTTAGATTAAACCTTGTTAACACTTGAGAGGCATTATTGATCATCAAATAATCTTAAGGGTTCATCAGAACAATCGTCAAACCCCGGTCAAGTTCCAAATTGGGCCACGTGATATCATAAACTATGTAATACTCATTGATATCAAATCTTATACTTCGCCTGTCCGTTTTCCATTTAATGTTAAGGAACTGTTCCTTTGTTGACCATCTATCAGATTCCTTCAAGCCAGTATGATTGGACATACAAAATGGCCGCCAGGCGGATGGATCTGTTTTGCTTTATAGGGCTAGAGTGAAAACTTGCCGATTTCCAAATAATTGTGTAGGAATGTTCCTTGGGTGACCCTCTTTCAGATTCATTCAAGCCGTGTTGATTGGTTTAAAAACAAGGCTACTAGGGGGCGGCGCTGATTTGCCTTATATGGCTATAGTGAATACTTTAAAAATCTTCTTCTCCGAAAGTATGTGCAATATGTTAAAATAATTTGTTGTAGAAATGTTCCTTGTTGCCTAATGCAGTGGAGCTATGCTGGACCTTTTAGACCTCTTGTTCAGTTATAACACGGCGTGTCCTGGGTATGTATCAGTACTATTTGCGCATCTTGACACCAGCCAGTCAGTCGTAATGCTAACCCTGCAACCCGGAGCTCCATGGAGGGCAGCCTTTACCACCAGTTTGATGTCTTTAAACAACCAGGTCAATTGTTAACAAAACCCTTTGTGAACACACTAGAGGTCACATTGCTTCAATTTTTTAGTCAAATTGTGTAAGGACAATGCATTAACAAATCCATAAATGAGAAAAATCGGAATGAACCACCAGTAAAACACCTAGAGGGATACCCCTTTTCATATATATGAATGGTTTAATATATTGGTTTACCAAGGTGATCCAAGTGTTTGTTTTTTAACAATTTCGCTTTGTTGGGGAATCTTATTTCAACGATTTAACTTGTTTGTATTACTGTCTTATGTTTCTTTTATAATTTAATGGAACTTGTTATACATTAAATATGATTTATAAATTGTCTTAATACAGAAAGAAGTATTAAAAAGTTATTGTAATCTTTAGTTTGGCCTGTTTTGTATATCCTTGCTGTATATTATAACGCCTTAACCACGAACGTAGTTGAATGAAAGTTTATCATTAAAAGCAGGTGCCACTTTACATGCAGAATATAAATCATATTTTAAGCTGTTGGTGTCAGATTGCGCTTATTGCTTATGAAAAAAGATATTTCGTAGTATGAGTTCTGTTTGCCTATGAATTAGACGTGTAACAAAAAAATCGCCCTTTATGAGTTTCATTAAATATGGCGATTCCCTCAAGCCGACACCTTGTAACAAGACCAGTGATATAGATGAAATATTATCGAAGCTGTCATTAATCCTCATGTATTCTGTTTGTGGAACTGAGAAGAATAAAGCTATTTACAGAAGTTTTATTCTGTAAATAAAGGCCTCAGGCCCATAATACAACATACTATACATATTTACATATATATAAATCATTTTGGTTGTGTCCATAATATATGTTTACTGTCAAGAAACAGAGGAATACACAAGGGAATTTGTGAATCTTCATATACCAATGAACATTCATTGTTCATTTGCATTTGAAAATCAAAGCGCATATATACATATATATAACAGAGGACAAACTCAAAGTGATAAATGAAAAACGCAGTCCTTGTATTGTATTGTATTGTATTTCCAGAATAATGTATTATCACATCAACTGTCAATTTAATTTCACCATTATATTCATTTATCTGTTAGTTAAAGTCTTGAACAATAATTCATATTTGTATTATATGTGTTAGTTGTGGTAAAAGTATGATAACAATAAGTTTCAGACAGTCAATTAATAGCATATGTCAAAGTTATCACATTTTATTTTGACATAAAAACAATTATGACAAATATCTCTTTTTCCAATTTAGCCCTTTAAGATAATAATAAGACGACTTTGAAAACTTTCGGGGTAAAGTATTGAACATCGTTGCAATTTCCCCCTTTGCCGCTATCAGATCACATTACGTCTCAAAATGCAGTCAGTATACCTCATTTACAAATCATTTTTCTTTTTCATAAAACTGAAATAAAACCATTATTAATTCACCTAAGTGTTTAGCAGTTCACTCATTGAGATTTATAAATCTCTCCGCATTCATGTTTTAAAATACAATGTTTCATTTTATTTCGTAATTCTCTTTGAATATAAGAACCACATAAGAAAACAAAGACGATATAAATATATCATTATTTCAAAAATCGTGATACATTTGAAAAGTAAGAGCAAGTATTGAGTACTACTGTCACGCGTATGAAATTCATGGACTTTTACATAAGACGAACGGCTTCAGAATTGCAGCTACTAAATTTGTTTGTTCCAAACAAATACAAATCCGCGTTCGTTCTTTTTGTACAAGTACTAAAAGCTTGTTGGATGGTGATTTTCATTATCTGATGTAATGTAAATACTTTAACAATGAAAGGAACACATATATTAAACAATTCTACCTTACGCACCCAAATTCAGTGTACAAATGTGAAATGAGCCGTCCCACGAGAAAACCAATATAATGGACTCTGCGTAATGTATCGACCCAGATCAGCACATTCCGTCTCAGGGAAATAGAGGTAAAGAGTAGTTCCTGAAACAGATAATCCACAGGAGGAGAAAATTGTCTGTCCGGGAAAGCCTGCGCGGCATGCTTAGGCTGATCCGGGTCGATACTTAACGCATATGTTGATGAACACTAAGGATCTAACTGTAGGCCTACTTGTACAATTAGCATATTTTTGTAAAACTATTTTGGCTACATTTGATGTTCCTCAATCTCCATATTTAAATCATATCCAAATCCTTTTAAATTTCATTTTGTTTAATCTGTAGTGTGTTTGTTTTGTTTTGAAAAATGTTCGTTAGTTTAACTAACACACGTAGCCTTTTTTTCTCAAAATTAATTATTACTTAACCATTTCCAACATAAAACAAATCTGTAGCAAACGTCTTTTGTTCAAAGTATTGAAAATACCTTATAAATGAAGGTAACATTATTGAATATAGTTGAAAACATTGTTGCAAAAGGAGAACTTGCTCATTATGAGCAATTTCCTCTTTTGCCATACTGTTTACACAGGTCGTCTGCTGCAGACAGATGCTTCAAAATGTGAAAGTGTGAAATGGTTAAATTAGAAAACTTTAATTTGGCTGTAAGCCTTCCACGTACAGTATTGAAAAGATAAAGTCTTTTGTTTCAGCATTTGATAAGGTGTATTACAGGTTTAGATAACTATCCATGTAATTATAAGTGACATTTCCTGTTTCTAATTTAAGTGATAAAACAATAAGATGCCTCTGAGCACCTGCCATAGGCTTAATTGTAAAGATGCAATCTATGGTTCAGGCATTTCATGATGTGCGAATTGGAGGATGCCCTATGAGCAATATTGTTTAGGTAATTATCTACAGTATTTAATTCTAAGTCTGGTTTTTCATTATCTGATCCTCTGACGCATATAAATATAAGAACTAAGTTACATCTTATTAGTTAAGAACAGACTGAGAAAGAAGTGGCAAGATATTTCAGACAGGTTTAGGTAGGAAATGTTTTTTTTTTGTTATTGGTGTTGCTTGTTTTGATAACTTAAATCATTTATGTTTATGATATTATATGTTATATTTAGAGAAACTTCTGAATTAAAGTATTCAATATCAAGTTTGGATATTTTTGTTTAACTGTGAACAACCCTTGAATAGCCTATGCTTCAAGACCCTGTCCCACATGCAGATGTATTTTGAACACGACTCCAGCTGGCTCTTTTGGAAACATTGTGGCGCAAGGAGAAAAGTTCACGAAGCGCAATTTCTTCTTTTCCCTAACTGTTTTGATCAGTACTCAATAAGTGTACTTTCATATGTAGGGATTTTTAATATTAATGCCATTAGGTTGTATACATATTGGAATAAACGAATTATCTTAAAACATAGAAGTGTGACTTTGATCATTTATCTATGGCTTTTGAGTTGAACTTAAGAGAACAGTCAACTCCTGGCATAGCTAAAGACAGTCCGGAAATATGGTGTCTTCTCGATTGTCCCACCCGGAAATATATGTATGGATTTAAGTGTTAACTAAATCATAATTAAAGCATCAATACTCTTGTGTTGCATTGATTAGGCTTTTACTCCGAAATATCTGAAAAATAGAGTTTCCAATATATGGACTAATTAAGATGTGAGCTGAACCAAACTTAGGTTACATTTTGAGAAACTTAGGTTACATATTGAGAAACTTAGGTTACATATTGAGACACTTAGGTTACATATTGAGAAACTTAGGTTACATATTGAGACAATTAGGTTACATATTGAGACACTTAGGTTACATATTGAGAAACTTAGGTTACATATTGAGACACTTAGGTTACATATTGAGAAACTTAGGTTACATATTGAGAAACGGAAATGTTTTATTGTTTAGCGTTTTATACAGATTTGCCAATTTATGATTTGCCTATTTTAGTTTTCTTTTCTTTTCAGTGTATCTTTTCCTTTCAAAATACTCCATGCATTCATACCTCTTACATACTTGATGAAAAGGCGCCCCATACATAGTCATTTATACGTGTTTTCCAGATGTGGTATGTACGCATGACATTAAAGAACTTCTTGATTGCCATCAGATGAAAGTTAAAGTTGGAACAGTGTTACATAATGTGTGTGAAAATATGAAAGTATTCTAACTGAGATCATTTACTGGTTCAGTGAAATTGAAGTATTTGCACTTGAAAATAAAATATACCATCGTAACCATGTAACTTTTTGTTTCTGGAATTAAATGTGGTTAACTCAAAATAGCTTAACAACAATAAAAGGGTATAGCATAAAAATGCAAAAAGGGAAAAGTGTGAACACTTATAAATGTGACGTCTGTGGATATGAATCTAAGGAGAAAAGTTTTTTAATCAGACACAAGAAAATACACTCCGATGAGAAACCTTATAAATGTGACGTCTGTGAATATGCATGTAAGAAGAAAAGTAATTTAATCACACACAAGAAAATACACTCAGGTGAGAAACCTTATAAATGTGATGTCTGTGTATATGCATGTACGGTGAAGCGTAATTTAATTAGACACAAAATGATACACTCGGGTGAGAAACCTTACACATGTGATATTTGTGAATACGCGACTACAGACGGAGGGGCTTTAGTCAAACACAAGAGAATATGCACTGGTGAAAACCCATATAAATGTAATATTTGTGAACATGAGTGTAAGTCGAAAAATGAATTAACCAAACACAAGAGAAAACACTCCGATGAGAGACCTTATAAATGTGATGTCTGTGTATATGCATGTAAGGAGAAGCGTAATTTAATCAGACACAAAATGATACAATCGGGTGAGAAACCTTACACATGTGATATTTGTGAATACGCGACTACAGACGGGGGGGGGGGGGGGGGGGGGACTTTAGCCATACACAAGAGAATACACACTGGTGAAAACCCATATAAATGTAATATTTGTGAACATGAGTGTAAGTCGAAAAATGAATTAACCAGACACAAGAGAAAACACTCCGATGAGAGATCTCATAAATGTGATGCCTGTGTATATGCATGTAAGGAGAAGCGAAATTTAATCAGACACAAAATGATACACTCGGGTGAGAAACCTTACACATGTGATGTTTGTGAATACGCGACTACAGACGGAGGGGCTTTAGTCATACACAAGAGAATACACTCCGATGAGAAACCTTATAAATGTGATGTCTGTGTATATGCATGTAAGAAGAAAAGTAATTTAATCACACACAAGAGAAAACACTCCGATGAGAGACCTTATAAATGTGATGTCTGTGTATATGCATGTAAGGAGAAGCGTTATTTAATCAGACACAAAATGATACATTCGGGTGAGAAACCTTACACATGTGATGTTTGTGAATACGCGACTATAAACGATGGGGCTTTAGTCATACACAAGAGAATACACACTGGTGAAAACCCATATAAATGCAATATTTGTGAATATGCATGTAAGTCGAATGGTGAATTAACCAAACACAAGAGAAAACACTCCGGGGAGAGACCGTATACATGTGATATTTGTGACTATACGACTACAGACAGAGGGACTTTAGTCATACATAAGAGAATACACTCCGGTGAAAAATCCTATAAATGTGTTATTTGTGAATTTGCAAGTTCTACAAGGGCAGGTTTAACCAAACACAATAGAACACATACTCGTGGGAAACCATATAAAGTTAAAATCCTTTGATTGAATATAACGAAGAAGGGTGTTTATATAGGCACCAGAAAATAGAATTGGATGAACAACCTTATCAGTGTGATTTGTGTGTATTTGAATGTATTGCTAAGGAGGATTTAATTATCCATATTGAATTACACTTACATGTACCTTAGACAATACAACTATGCATGGTATTACTGCCGCGTTTTTGATCAACGAATACTCAATACAGTCTGCATAAATATGTATACACTTGGATTTTTTGTTTGTTTTCCTAGTAATTACGTTCATACATCTACTTATATAACAGCAATGAAAATAACGTTATCATTCTGTTTTGAGCCTCATGTAAAGTGACTTAGAAAAAGTTACATACTTACCATATACACAATGGTTTTTGTGACACTTTTTATTTTCTATTTTTAATTTCTTTAAATAAGCAATCATATTCGATAGCTTTTCTTAACAGTATAGTGTTATCAACTGTTATATTTCCCCCCCATTGGACATGTTCTAGTCACGTTTATCTGTCGTATTGTGTTTTTAATTTTTTAGCTCACTTGAGCACGAAGTGTTAGGTGAGCTATTGTGATCACTCACATGTTTCTACAAGAAAACAACTTCTCCTCCTAAACCAATGAACATAATTCAAATAAGTTGTTCCTTTGGTGATTCTGTTTCAAAGACGGTCAAAGAAATTAATTATATGTAGTACCTCTTTATATTCTCTGCCACTTCGTGTTATAATAATAATAATAATAATAAATTCTTTATTTTAAGAAGATAACACATTATGCATTTTATACACATTAACAAATGTAAAAAGTCATATTTACAATGTGGTCTTCTGTAACAAAACACATTTTTAACAAATCATTCATTCAATTATACGACAAGCACCATCATGTTAAAGTAAATAGTAAATACAGATTTTAAAAACAACATTATATCACTCATTTTAGCATTCATACAGAACATATATGTATCCATAAGCATATATAAATTGAAACAAATGAGAACAATGTTGTAAATACTTTTCTTATAACTTCGATATGTTAAGTAAGTGCTTTTAACACTGGTATTTAAAAGTTTGTAACTTAGTAATGTTCTTAATATTTGAAGGCAGACTGTTCCAGATTTTAGCACTGCTATGGGTAAAGCTTGTTTTCAAGTTATTTGTTTTAAATTTCATGATATTCAAATTATTTTTACTAGCAGAACGTAAATTGGAATGTTTGTTGTTTGCAAAGGACACAAGGTTACAAATGTAACTTGGTGTAAGGTTATGTTTACTTTTAAATACCAATAAAGCAATATAATAGTAATATCTTTGTTCAAAAGTCAACCACTGCAACTCAGAAAACATTGATTTAGAACTGGTTTGTACAGGTTTGTTTAATATAAGTCTAGCAACTCTTTTCTGGGTTTTAAATATAATATTTTGGACTTTAGAAATCCCACCCCATACTGTACAACAATAGTCAAAAGTAGACATAATATACGCATTGTAATATAGTACTTTCATATCATGGGATACGTAAAATAATATTCTTTTAAGAAGATTAATTTTAGAGTTTACTTTCGCACGTACATTGTTCACGTGTAGGTCCCATGAGAGTGTATTATCTACAATAACTCCGAGGATTGTTTGCGATGTCACATTTTCTATATGTAAATTATCAATGCTTACTTTCATTTGGTGGCCTTTTCGCATTTTATATTTGGAACCAATAATCATGCATTTCGTTTTATTAGGATGTAACGCCATATTATTTATCCTACACCAGTCAGTGATAGATGATAAGCGAACTTGCAGGTTAGATTCGATGTTTTTGATATCATTACCAGCTTCATGTAGAGTGGTATCGTCCGCATAAAGATCTGTTTTCCCAGTATGAGAAGAAAGTGATATATCATTGATGTAAAGAAGAAACAAAAGAGGACCTAGTATAGAACCCTGAGGAACACCGCTTGTAACTGGAAGCTTGTTTGACATTTCATTCTTTACTTTAACTAGCTGTTTTCTATTTGATAGATATGAAGAGAGGAAACCTACAGCATTTTCAGAAAAATGATATAGTTTTAATTTATGCAGTAAAATATTATGATCTACTAAGTCGAAAGCTTAGTTTATGTATATGAAGTGTAATTGTAAATGAAAACAAACATACGACTTCAGTTACTAATCAACACAACATGTTAAAGAAACACTGCATATTCAATTACTTTCCTGATTCTATATATTGTTTACATGATCGCGGATCTGTTTAATATTGTTTTTAAATAAAGAAGAGAATGATCAACGCAGCGAAATGTTCGTATTTAACAGATATTTGGGTCGACTTTGATTATTGTATCTGCGTACAGGTTGAATTCATTTTGTTCTAGTAGTAAACTTACTTATTGTATAGGAAGATAATATTTACAAATATGATTTGACACAAACACGGTTAAACATAAGCAGCCCGTCATATGGCATTCGTTTGAGTATCAAAAGCAAAGAAATAAAATAAGAGATATTTTAATCAGAAACAGCTTCGTTTATTCTTTCATTTATAAGCCTCTGACTCACTATAGTGGTTTTACTTGTTTACCCTTTGACCCTTCTAGTAACACATGTACTGTAACTAAACTGAGTATTCATTACAACAAGAGGATGTTATAAAAAAGATATTGTATTGCAATGTAATTGTTATATTTCCTCATTTGCCTTGTTCAACTTCAACACACTAGAAGTCACATTTTAAATCCAATCTTCATTGAAGTTCATCAGAACATTCATGTCCATCAACACTCGAAGAAATTCGAAACTGAGTCACGTGGGGTCAAATATTAAGTCAGTCAGGTTTTAGATTAAACCTTGTTAACACTTGAGAGGCATTATTGATCATCAAATAATCTTAAGGGTTCATCAGAACATTCGTCTATTTCAAACCCCGGTCAAGTTCCAAATTGGGCCACGTGATATCATAAACTATGTAATACTCATTAATATCAAATATTATACTTCGCCTGTCCGTTTTCCATTTAATTTTAAGGAACTGTTCCTTTGTTGACCATCTATCAGATTCCTTTAAGCCAGTATGATTGGACATACAAAATGGCCGCCAGGCGGATGGGTCTGTTTTGCTTTATAGGGTTAGAGTGAAAACTGGCCGATTTCCAAATAATTGTGTAGGAATGTTCCTTAGGTGACCCTCTTTCAGATTCATTCAAGCCGTGTTGATCGGTTTAAAACCAAGGCTACTAGGGGGCGGCGCTGATTTGCCATATATGGCTATAGTGAATACTTTAAAAATCTTCTTCTCCGAAAGTATGTGAAATATGTTAAAATATTTTGTTGTAGAAATGTTCCTTGTTGCCTAATGCAGTGGAGCTATGCTGGACCTTTTAGACCTCTTGTTCAGTTATATCACGGCGTGTCCTGGGTATGTATCAGTACTATTTGCGCATCTTGACACCAGCCAGTCAGTCGTAATGCTAACCCTGCAACCCGGAGCTCCATGGAGGGCAGCCTTTACCACCAGTTTGATGTCTTTAAACAACCAGGTCAATTGTGAACAAAACCCTTTGTGAACACACTAGAGGTCACATTGCTTCATTTTTGTAGTCAAATTGTGTAAGGACAATGCATTAACAAATCCATAAATGAAAAAAATCGGAATGAACCACCAGTAAAACACCTAGAGGGATACCCCTTTTCATATATATGACTGGTTTAATATATTGGTTTACCAAGGTGATCCAAGTGTTTGTTTTTTAACAATTTCGCTTTGTTGGGGAATCTTATTTCAACGATTTAACTTGTTTGTATTACTGTCTTATGTTTCTTTTATAATTTAATGGAACTTGTTATACATTAAATATGATTTATAAATTGTCTTAATACAGAAAGAAGTATTAAAAAGTTATTGTAATCTTTAGTTTGGCCTGTTTTGTATACCCTTGCTGTATATTATAACGCCTTAACCACGAACGTAGTTGAATGACAGTTTATCATTAAAAGCAGGTGCCACTTTACATGCAGAATATAAATCATATTTTAAGCTGTTGGTGTCAGATTGCGCTTATTGCTTATGAAAGAAGATATTTCGTAGTATGAGTTCTGTTTGCCTATGAATTAGACGTGTAACAAAAAAATCGCCCTTTATGAGTTTCATTAAATATGGCGATTCCCTCAAGCCGACACCTTGTAACAAGACCAGTGATATAGATGAAATATTATCGAAGCTGTCATTAATCCTCATGTATTCTGTTTGTGGAACTGAGAAGAATAAAGCTATTTACAGAAGTTTTATTCTGTAAATAAAGGCCTCAGGCCCATAATACAACATACTATACATATTTACATATATATAAATCATTTTTGTTGTGTCCATACTATATGTTTACTGTCAAACACAAAGGAATACACAATGGAATTTGTGAATCTTCATATACCAATGAACATTCATTGTTCATTTGCATTTGAAAATCAAAGGGCATATATACATATATATAACAGAGGACAAACTCAAAGTGATAAATGAAAAACGCAGTCCTTGTATTGTATTGTATTGTATTGCCAGAATGATGTATTATCACATCAACTGTCAATTTAATTTCACCATTATATTCATTTATCTGTTAGTTAAAGTCTTGAACAATAATTCATATTTGTATTAAATGTGTTAGTTGTGGAAAAAGTATGATAACAATAAGTTTCAGACAATCAATGAATAGCATATGTCAAAGTTATCACATTTTATTTTGACATAAAAAAAATTATGACAAATATCTCTTTTTCCAATTAAAACGGTATTTAGCCCTTTAAGATAATAATAAGACGACTTTGAAAACTTTCGGGGTAAAGTATTGAACATCTTCTTTAAAATGAAAGTAATCTTGTTGTATTAAGTTGAAACATTGTTGTGGCAAAAGGAGAAATTGCTCATCGTGAGCAATTTCCCCCTTTGCCGCTATCAGATCACATAACGTCTCAAAATGCAGTCAGTATATCTCATTTACAAATCATTTTTCTTTTTCATAAAACTGAAATAAAACCATTATTAATTCACCTAAGTGTTTAGTTTATAGATCGTATAAAACACAACCTCTGTTTGAGAAATATTTGGTTAGTGTTCCCTTAAATTTTACTAATATTTTACGTAAATTCAGAACTATGAATCACAAATCACCAATAGAAAAATGGCGAATTTTGAATACTGAGAGAAAAAACCGCGTTCGTTCTTTTTGTACAAGTACTAAAAGCTTGTTGGATGGTGATTTTCATTATCTGATGTAATGTAAATACTTTAACAATGAAAGGAACACATATATTAAACAATTCTACCTTACGCACCCAAATTCAGTGTACAAATGTGAAATGAGCCGTCCTACGAGAAAACCAATATAATGGACTCTGCGTAATGTATCGACCCAGATCAGCACATTCCGTCTCAGGGAAATAGAGGTAAAGAGTAGTTCCTGAAACAGATAATCCACAGGAGGAGAAAATTGTCTGTCCGGGAAAGCCTGCGCGGCATGCTTAGGCTGATCCGGGTCGATACTTAACGCATATGTTGATGAACACTAAGGATCTAACTGTAGGCCTACTTGTAAAATTAGCATATTTTTGTAAAACTATTTTGGCTACATTTAATGTACCTCAATCTCCATATTTAAATCATATCCAAATCCTTTTAAATTTCATTTTGTTTAATCTGTAGTGTGTTTTTTTTTTGTTTTGAAAAATGTTCGTTAGTTTAACTAACACACGTAGCCTTTTTTTCTCAAAATTAGTTATTTCTTAACCATTTCCAACATAAAACAAATCTGTAGCAAACATCTTTTGTTCAAAGTATTGAAAATATCTTATAAATGAAGGTAACATTATTGAATATAGTTGAAAACATTGTTGCAAAAGGAGAACTTGCTCATTATGAGCAATTTCCTCTTTTGCCATACTGTTTACACAGGTCGTCTGCTGCAGACAGATGCTTCAAAATGTGAAAGTGTGAAATGGTTAAATTAGAAAACTTTAATTTGGCTGTAAGCCTTCCACGTACAGTATTGAAAAGATAAAGTCTTTTGTTTCAGCATTTGATAAGGTGTATTACAGGTTTAGATAACTATCCATGTAATTATAAGTGACATTTCCTGTTTCTAATTTAAATGATAAAACAATAATATGCCTTTGATCACCTGCCATAGGCTTAATTGTAAAGATGCAATCTATTGTTCAGGCATTTCATGATGTGCGAATTGGAGGATGCCCTATGAGCAATATTGTTTAGGTAATTATCTACAGTATTTAATTCTAAGTCTGGTTTTTCATTATCTGATCCTTTGACGCATATAAATATAAGAACTAAGTTACATCTTATTAGTTAAGAACAGACTGAGAAAGAAGTGGCAAGATATTTCAGACAGGTTTAGGTAGGAAATGTTTTTTTTTTGTTATTGGTGTTGCTTGTTTTGATAACTTAAATCATTTATGTTTATGATATTATATGTTATATTTAGAGAAACTTCTGAATTAAAGTATTCAATATCAAGTTTGGATATTTTTGTTTAACTGTGAACAACCCTTGAATAGCCTATGCTTCAAGACCCTGTCCCACATGCAGATGTATTTTGAACACGACTCCAGCTGGCTCTTTTGGAAACATTGTGGCGCAAGGAGAAAAGTTCACGAAGCGCAATTTCTTCTTTTCCCTAAATGTTTTGATCAGTACTCAATAAGTGTACTTTCATATGTAGAGATTTTTAATATTAATGCCATTATGTTGTATACATATTGGAATAAACGAATTATCTTAAAACATAGAAGTGTGACTTTGATCATTTATCTATGGCTTTTGAGTTGAATTTAAGAGAACAGTCAACTCCTGGCATAGCTAAAGACAGTCCGTAAATATGGTGTCTTCTCGATTGTCCCACCCGGAAATATATGTATGGATTTAAGTGTTAACTAAATCATAATTAAAGCATCAATACTCTTGTGTTGCATTGATTAGGCTTTTACTCCGAAATATCTGAAACATAGAGTTTCCAAAATATGGACTAATTAAGATGTGAGCTGAACCAAACTTAGGTTACATTTTGAGAGACTTAGGTTACATATTGAGAAACTTAGGTTACATATTGAGAAACTTAGGTTACATATTGAGAAACTTAGGTTACATATTGAGACACTTAGGTTACATATTGAGAAACTTAGGTTACATATTGAGACAATTAGGTTACATATTGAGACACTTAGGTTACATATTGAGACACTTAGGTTACATATTGAGACACTTAGGTTACATATTGAGAAACGGAAATGTTTTATTGTTTAGCGTTTTATACAGATTTGCCAATTTATGATTTGCCAATTTTTGTTTTCTTTTCTTTTCAGTGTATCTTTTCCTTTCAAAATACTCCATACATTCATACCTCTTACATACTTGATGAAAAGGCGCCTCATACATAGTCATTTATAAGTGTTTTCCAGATGTGATATGTACGCATGTCATTAAAGAACTTCTTGATTGCCATAAGATGGAAGTTAAAGTTGGAACAGTGTTACATAATGTGTGTGAAAATATGAAAGTATTCTAACTGAGATCATTTACTGGATCAATGAAAATTGAAGTATTTACACTTGAAAATAACATATACCATCGTAACCATGTAACATTTTGTTTCTGGAATTGAATGTGGTTAACATAAAATAGCTTAACAACGATAAAAGGGCATAGCATAAAAATGCAAAAAGGGAAAAGTGTGAACACTTATAAATGTGACGTCTGTGTATATGCATCTAAGGATAAAAGTAATTTAATCAGACACAAGAAAATACACTCCGATGAGAAACCTTATAAATGTGACGTCTGTGTATATGCATGTAAGGAGAAAGGTTACTTAATCAAACACAAGAAAATACACTCCGATGAGAAACTTTATAAATGTGACGTCTGTGTATATGCATGTAATAAGAAAGGTAATTTAATCACACACAAGAAAATACACTCGGTTGAGAAACCTTATAAATGTGACGTCTGTGTATATGCGTGTAAGGAGAAAGGTTATTTAATAAAACACAAGAAAATACACTCCGATGAGAAACTTTATAAATGTGACGTCTGTGTTTATGCATGTAATAAGAAAGGTTATTTAATCACACACAAGAAAATACACTCGGTTGAGAAACCTTATAAATGTGATGTCTGTGTATATGCATGTAAGGAGAAGGGTCATTTAATCAGACACAAGAAAATACACTCGGTAGAGAAACCTTATAAATGTGACGTCTGTGTATATGCGTGTAAGGAGAAAGGTTATTTAATCAAACACAAGAAAAAACACTCGGGTGAGAAACCCTATAAATGTGACGTCTGTGTATATGCATGTAAGAAGACTTGTAATTTAATCAGACACAAAATGATACACTCGGGTGAGAGACCTTATACATGTGATATTTGTGAATACGCGACTATAGACAGTGGGGCTTTAGTCAAACACAAGAGAATACACACTGGTGAAACGCCATATAAATGTAATAGTTGTGAACATGCATGTAAATCGAAAAGTAATTTAATCAGACACAACAAAATACACTCGGATGAGAAACCTTATAAATGTGACGTCTGTGTATATGCATGTAATGAGAAGGGTCATTTAATAAGACACAAAATGATACACTCGGGTGAGAAACCTTACACATGTGATGTTTGTGAATACGCAACTATAAACAGCGGGGCTTTAGTCATACACAAGATAATACACACTGGTGAAAACCAATATAAATGTAATATTTGTGAACATGCATGTAAGTCGAAAAGTGATTTAACCAGACACCAAATGATACACTCGGGTGAGAGACCTTATACATGTGATATGTGTGAATACTCGACTATAAACGGTGGTGCTTTAGTCATACACAAGAGAATACACTCCGGTGAAAAACCCTATAAATGTGTTATTTGTGAATTTGCAAGTTCTACAAACGCAGGTTTAACCAAACACAATAGAACACATACTCGTGGGAAACCATATAAAGTTCAAAATCCTTTGATTGAATATAACGAAGAAGGGTGTTTATATAGGCACCAGAAATAGAATTGGATGAACAACCTTATCAATGTGATTTGTGTTGATTTGAATGCATTGTTAAGGAAGATTTAATTACCCATATTGAATTACACTTACATGTACCTCAGACAATATAACTAACTATGAATGGTATTACTGCCGCGTTTTCGTTCAACGCATACTCAATACAGTCTGCACAAATATGTACACACTTGGATCGTTTTGTTTGTTTTCCTAGTAATCACGTTCATACATCTACTTATATAACAGCAATGAAAGTAAAACTTTATCATTCTGTTTTGAGCCTTATGTAAAGAGACTTAACAATAAAAGTTACATACTTACCATATAGACAATGGTTTTTGTGACACTTTCTTTGCTCTATCATTATTCTTTTTAAATACGCTTACATATTTGATAGCTTACATTAACAGTATAGTGTTATCAACTGTTATATTTAAACCCCATTTGACATGTTCTAGTCACGTTTATCTGTTGTATTGTGTTTTTAATTTTTAGCTCACTTGAGCAAGAAGTGCTAGGTCAGCTATTGTGATCACTCACATGTTTCTACAAGAAAACAACTTCTCCTCCTAAACCAATGAACCGAATTCAAATAAGTTGTTCCTTTGGTGATTCTGTTTCAAAGACGTTCAAAGAAATTAATTATATGTATTACCTCTTTATATTCACTACCACTTCGTGCTAGTTTATGTGTACAAACAAACAATGCTATTCATTTAGTTGTAAATGAAAACAAACATACGACTTCAGTTACTAATCAACACAACATGTTAAAGAAACTCTGCCTATTCAATTACTTTCCTGATTGTATATATTGTTTACATGATCGCGGATCCGTTTAATATTGTTTTTGTGAAATATAAAGAAAAGAATGCTTTATGACCATCTTGGCTCACATGGTCACCGGAGCGAAATGTTCGTATTGAACAGATATTTGGGTCGACTTTGATTATTGTACCTGCGTACAGGTTGAATTCAACTTGTTCTAGTAGTAAACTTACTTATTGTATAGGAGGATAATATTTACGAATATGATTTGACACAAACACGGTTAAATATAAGCAGCCCGTTACATGGCATTCGTTTGAGTATCAAGAGCAATGAGATAAAATAAGAGATATTTTAATCATTAAAAGTTTCGTTTATTCTTTCATTTATAAGCCTCTGACTCGCTATAGTGGTTTTACTTGTTTACCCTTTGAATCTTCTAGTAACACATGTACTGTAACTAAAATGAGTATTCATTACAACAAGAGGATGTTATAAAAAAGATATTGTATTGCAATGTAATTGTTATATTTCCTCATTTGCTGTGTTCAACTTCAACAATCTAGAACATTCATGTCCATCAAAACTCGAAGAAATTCGAAACTGAGTCACGTGGGGTCAAATATTAGGTCAGTCAGGTTTTAGATTAAACCTTGTTAACACTTGAGAGGCATTATTGATCATCAACTAACCAGAACATTCGTCTATGTCAAACCCCGGTTAAATTCCAAATTGGGCCACGTGATATCATAAACTATGGAACACTCGTCGATATCAAACCTTTTTCTCCGCCTGTCCGTTTTCCATATCATTGTAAAGAACTGTTCCTTTGGTGACCCTCTATCAGATTCCTTCAAGCCAATATGACTGGTCATACAAAATGGCCGCCAGGGGGAGGGTCTGTTTTGCTTTATAGGGCTAAAGTGAAAACTTTAAAATCTTCTCCGGAAGTATCTTGCCGACACCTTGTAAAACAAGACCCGAGATATAGATGAAATATTATCGAATCGGTCATTAAACTAGCCCCCAATATGTAGATGGACTTTGATCTAAGCGGTCATTATAAAAGCCCCCCCATCCCGGATATAGATGGAATACGATCGAAGCGGTCTATAAACTAGCTCCCAAAATATAGATGGACTTTGATATAAGCGGTCATTAAAGAAGCTCCCGAGATACATATTGACTATGATCTAAGCGTTGATTAAACTAGCCCCTGAGATATAGACTGACTATGAACTAAGCGGTCATTAAACTAGCTCCGAGATATAGATGCTCTATGATCTAAGCGGTCAGTAAACAAGCCCCTGAGATATAGAATGACTATGAACTAAGCGGTCATTAAATGAGCCCCTGAGATATAGATTGACTATGAACTAAGCGGTCATTAAATTAGCCCCTTAGATATAAATGGTCTATGATCTAAGCGGTCATTAAATTAGCCCCTGCGATATAGATTGACTATGATCTAAGCGGTCATTAAACTAGCCCCGATATCTAGATCGTATATGATCTAAGCGATCATTAAACTAGCCCCCGAGATTTGGATGGTCTATGGTGTAAGCTGTCATTAAACAAGCCCCTGAGATATAGATTGACTATGATTTAGCCGTCATTAAACTAGCCCCCGAGATATAGATTGAATATGAACTAAGCGGTCATTACACTAGCCCCGATATCTAGATGAAATATGATTTAGCGGTCATTAAACTAGCCCCCGAGATATGGATTGACTATGAACTAAGCGGTCATTAAACTAGCCCCGATATCTAGATGGTATATGATCGAAACGGTCATTAATTTAGCCCCTGCGACATAGATTGACTATGAATTAAGCGGTCATTAAACTAGCCCCTAATATATAGATGGAATATGATTTAGCGGTCATTAAACTAGCCCCCGAGATATAGATTGACTATGAACTAAGCGGTCATTAAACTAGCACCTGCGATATAAATTGACTATGATCTAAGCGGTCATTGAACTAGCCCTGAGATATAGATTGACTATGATCTAAGCGGTCATTAAACTAGCCCCTGCGACATATATTGACTATGAACTAAGCGGTCCTTAAACTAGCCCCGATATCTAAGATGGTATATGATATAAGCGGTCATTAAACTAGCCTCTGAGATATAAATGTCTATGATCTAAGCGGTTATTCAACTAGTCCCTGAGATATAGATGAAATATGATTTAGCGGTCATTAAACTAGCCCCCGTTATATAGATGAATTATGACCGAAGCGGTCTTTAAACTAGCTCCTGAGATATAGATGAAATATGATCGAAGTGGTCATTAAACTAGCCCTTGAAATATAGGTGAAATATGACCAAAAGTATTTGGTATGATCCGTCCCGTCATCCAACCCACGCCCTCTCGCATCCGAGGCTAACGCTCTACCTGTTCACCACCTTGAGATGGATCATTGGTCATCAAACGATGATAAGGGTTCATCAGAACATTCGTCTATGTCAAACCCCGCTCATGTTCTAAATTGGGTCATGTGCGATCAAAAATTATGTGACGTTCATGAATATCAAATCCCGGTCAAGTTCGCAACTGGATCACATGGTATCAAAAACGTGTTTATTATAAATTGTTTAGTGGGAGTTAAAACCCTACATTGTGAACAGACAGGGGGGGTTACATTTTTAATTCCAATCTTCACGAAAAAATCACCAGAACATTAATATCATGATTTAAACGATGATGTCAGATTGCGCTTATTGCTTATGAAAGAAGATATTTCACAGTATGGGTTCTGTTTGCCTATACATTAAAAGTGTAGCAAGAACATCGCGCTTTAGGAGTTTAATAAAATATGGCGATTCTCTCAAGCCGAAAACGTGTAATAAGACCCGAGATATAGATGAAATATTATCGAAGTGGTCATTAAACTAGCCCCCGAGATGAAGATGAAATATAAACAAAGGGGTCATTAAACTAGCCCCCCCCCCCCCCCCCCCTTTCTAAAAATAATCGAAGCAGTTATCAAACTAACCCCACACCTCTCAGAGATATACATGTAGGTGACATATCATCAAAAACGGTCATTAATCTAGCTCCCAAGATATAGATGGATTATGATCGAAGCGGTCATAAAACAAGTGCTCGAGATGAAGGTGAAATATGATCTAAGCGGTCCTTAAACTAGTCCCCGAAATATAAATGAATTATGATTTAAACGGTCATTAAAATAGCCACCAAGATATAGATGGTCTATGATCTAAGCGGTCATTAAACTAGCCCGAAATATATATGAATTATTCTCTAAGCGTCATTAAACTAGCCCCCAACCCCGAAATATAGATCGATTATGATCTAAGCGGCTTTCAAACTAGCCCCCGAGATTTAGGAGATATATGATATAAGCGGTCATTAAACTAGCCCCTGAGATATAAATGAAATATGACCGAAAGGTCATTAAACTATCTCCCGAGATGAAGGTGAAATATTATCTAAGCGGTCATTAAACTAGCCCCCGAGATGAAGGTGACATATAAACAAAGGGGTCATTAAACTAGCTCCCGAGATGAAGGTGACATATAAACAAAGGGGTCATTAAACTAGCTCCCGAGATGAAGGTGAAATATTATCTAAGCGGTCATTAAACTAGCTCCCGAGATATAGATGAAATATGATCTAAAAGGTCATTAAATTAGCCCACGAGATATCGATGGACTATGATTTAGGCAGTCATTAAACTAGCACCCGAGATATAATTGAAATATGATCTAAGCATTCATTAAACTATCCCCTAAGATATAGGTGAAATATTATCTCAGCAGTCATTAAACTAGCAACCGAGATATAATTGCAATATGAATTATCGAAGCAGTCATTAAATGATCACCCGAGATATGAGTGAAATATAATCGAAACGGTCATTAATCCAACGAAATATAGGTGAAATATCATCGGAGTTGTCATTAATCTAGCCCCGAGATATAGGTGAAATATCATCGAAGTGGTTATTAGTCTAGCCCCGAGATAAAGGTTAAATATTATCGGAGTGGTTATAACTCTAGTCCAAGATATAAATGAAATTCACTAGAGTCCATCTACATTACTCAAACATATTTCACCATGGACCAAACAATACATCAGGTATTTCATGGTTGACTCTAACCAAGTACTCCATACAAACATTTTTTCAGGCAAAATCCTTCCTTGCCTTAATATATCTTCAAGTCCAAGGGCGACAAAAGAAAGGGAGAACAAATTGATCCCAATTTCGATCTTCTGCCTATTACCTAAAGGAGACGGATCCGAGCATTCGGGAATACAGAAAACATGCCGACCATGTCGAGAAAGGCGAACTCATCTAGCGATAAAATGCCGTCGATATCACTGGTCACATACTCGAATCTTCTTCCTTCATTCTCTTGATTGTATATCGAAAAGGAAAATGTATACATTCTACATATTAGAAATATGTTTGTCGGTTAATTATAATCTTGAGTAATAACTATATGTTGTACGTATATTATACAGACGTGTTTTACGCATCGGCACCATACGAAGATTGAAAGAAATGCGGCAAAACAAGACGGCCATCATTGGCCCAAAGCAGTCGCATGAGAGATGGTAAAGTAACAAATGCCTTACTGCTATCATCGGGACAAATTTTTATCAAGAGAAGAAACGTGATAATTAAGTAGTTATGTGTTGGCAGCCGTATGCCTGCATAGTGTAAATTTAGCTGATATTTTACTTAAATTCGGAATTATGAATCACAAATTACCAATAGAAAAAAAGCGACCTTTGAATATTGAGAGAAATCTAATGCAATGTAATTACTTTAACAATGATAGGAAAACAAATATAAAACAATCTATGTTACGCATTCAAATTTGTACACATTTTAAATGAGCCGTCCCACGAGAGACTCTGTAATGTATCGATTCAGATCAGCCTGTGCAGTCCGCGCAGGCTAATCCGCGCCGACACATTCCGTCTCAGGGAAATAGAGGTATAGAGTAATGATTCTTGAAACAGAAAATTCACAGGAGGCGAAAATTGTCTGTCCGGGTAAGCCTGTGCGGCATGCTTAGGCTGATCCAGGTCGATACTTTTAGCAAACGTTGATGAACACTTAAGATCGATCTTTTTTAATTTCATTTTGTTAAATCTGTAGGTTTTTATTTTCTCACATTGTCATCAGTTTACTTACACATATATTCCTTCTTTTTTTTTCAAATTAATCATTATTTAACCCTTTCCCACATAAAACAAATCTGAAGCAAACATCTTGGCAAATGTATTGAAAACCTTTTGTAAATGAAGGTAAAATAATTGAATATAGTTGAAAACATTGTTGCAAAAGGAGATGTTGGTCAGTATGCGTCTGCAAGAGGGAAAGGGTTTGCCTTTAAGCCTTCTACACCTATTATTGAAAAGATAAAGTCTTTTGTTTCAGCATTTGGTAAGGTGTATTACAGGTTTAGATAACTATCCAAGGAAATAAATAAAGTTTTTAGAAAAAATGTCACAGTTCGTCACTCGTCAATTCGTCACTCGTCAACCTAACTTCACGGAACTAACAAAATGTCACAGTTCGTCACTCGTCAATTCGTCACTCGTCAACCTAACTTCACGGACCTGATGAAATTTGATTCAGCGGTCATTAAACTAGCCCCCGAGTTAATAAAATGTATTCAATTCTATTCTTATTTCATCAACCTTCCAAAGATAAGATTAGTTTGGTTTTTTGGATTTTCTTGCGAAAAAAATAGCTGACCGCGTCAGTCAAACCACATCATTTGGACTATCACACTAGAAAATACAATGTTGATACAGATAGAACCACCGAGACCCGTTTGCTCAGTCGGTAGCGACGCTGGCTGTCAATCGAGGGGATGCGATTTCGAATCCCAGCTCGACCAACATTCATTCTGCAGTTTAACAAAAGTCACTGTGGCAAGCGTCATTCGTCTTTTCACAAACGGGCTAACAGTCTATGTGGAAAGGCAGCTAGTTGCTTGGAAGGTATGCTGTGTGGAGTGCTGGTGTGAGAAAACCATGAAACATATGCGTAGGTGAACTGGCCGCCGTGATTTGACTGAAACGTTGTTGAAAACGGCGTTAAACCCCAATCAATCAATCAATCGATCAATCAAACATATGATACCCCTTTGTTAATATTGATATCATATCATCTCTCTTTGGTAAGCGACCTGGAGTTACTATAATAGTGCACTTTACTGAAGACCGGTAAACCAATACCTTCCAAAGATGTGTATCACTCAAAAGGTCGTGGGTTTGAAGCCCGCATCAGTCATATATTCATTACGATGATAGAAGTCATTGTGACTAGCGTTGTTCGTCTTCCACCAGTGAGCTAAATCTTCTATGTGACAAGATAAACAGTTTTCTGGAAAGAATGTTTAGGGGAGTTCTGGTGTGAGAAACCACATATAATAAGTCTGCAGCAGACGACTTTGAAAACTTTCGGGGGAAAATATTGAAAATCTTCGTTAATGAAAGTAAACTTTTTGTATTAAGTTGAAACATTGTTGTGGCAAAAGGAGGAATTGCTCATCGTGAGCAGTTTCCCCTTTTGCCACTATCAGATCACTTAACATCTCAAAATGCAGTCAGTATACCTCATTTAAAAATCATTTTTCTTTTTCATCAAACTGGAATAAAACCATTATTAATTCACCTAAGTGTTTATTGTATAGATAATATAAAACACAACCCTTTGTTTGAGGATATTTTTCGTAAATTCAAAACTATGAATATCATTATCTGATGTAATGTAAATACTTTAACAATGAAAGGAACAAATATATTAAACAATTCTATCTTACGCATGTGAAATGAGCCGTCCCACGAGAAAACCAATTTAATGCACTCTGCGTAATGTATCGACCCAGATCAGCATGCGCAGGTTAATCCGCGCTGACACATTCCGTCTCAGGGAAATAGAGGTATAGAGTAATTCCTTAAACAGAAAATCCACTTGAAGGGAAAATTGTCTGTCCGGGTAAGCCTGCGCGGCATGTTTAGGCTGATCCGGGTCGATACATAACGCAAATGTTGATGAACACTAATATAAGGATCGAACTGAAGGCCTACTTGTAAAATTAGCCTATTTTTGTAAAACTATTTTGGCTAAATTTGATGTACCTAATTCTCCCTATTTAAATTATTACAAAATCTTTTTAAATTTCATTTTGTTTAATCTGTATTTTTTTTTTAGAAATTTTCGTCAGTTTAACTAACACATGTAGCCCTTTTTTTTCAAAAGTAATCTGCAACATAAAACAAATGTGTAGCAAACATCTTGTGGTCAAAGTATTGAAAACATCTTATAAATGAAGGTAACATTATTGAATATAGTTGAAAACATTGTTGCAAAAGGAGAACTTGCTCTTTATGAGAAATTTCCTCTTTACAAAGGTCGTATGCTGCAGATGCTTCAAACTGCGTCTGAAAGTGTGAAATGGTTAAATTAGAAAATATAATTTTCCTGTAAGCCTTCCACACCTATTATTGAAAAGATAAAGCCTTTTGTTTCTGTATTTCATAAGGTGATTACAGGTTTAGATAACTATCCATGTAATTATAAGTGACATTTCCTGTTTCTAATTTAAGTGATAAAACAATAAGATGCCTCTGAGCACCTGCCACAGGCTTAATTGTAAAGATGCAATCTATTGTTCAGGCATTTCATGATGTGCGAGTTGAAGGATGCCGTATGAGCACTATTGTTTAGGTAATTATCTACAGTATTTAATTCTAAGTCTGATTTTTCATTATCTGATCCTTTGACGCATATAAATATAAGAACTAAGTTACATCTTATTAGTTAAGACCAGACTGAGAAAGAAGTGGCAAGATATTTCAGACAGGTTTAGGTAGGAAATGTTTTTTTTTTGTTATTGGTGTTGCTTGTTTTGATAATTTAAACCATTTATGTTTATGATATTATATGTTATATTTAGAGAAACTTCTGAATTAAAGTATTCAATATCAAGTTCGGATATTTTTGTTTAACTGTGAAAAACCCTTGAATAGCCTATGCTTCAAGACCCTGTCCCACATGCAGATGTATTTTGAACACGACTCCAGCCGGCTCTTTTGGAAACATTGTGGCGCAAGGAGAAAAGTTCACGAAGCGCAATTTCTTCTTTTCCCTAAATGTTTTGATCAGTACTTAATACGTGTACTTTCATATGTAGAGATTTTTAATATTAATGCTATTATGTTGTATTAAAATATAGAAGTGTGACTTTGATCATTTATCTATGGCTTTTGAGTCAGTCAACTCCTGACATAGATGAACATTGACAGTCCGGAAATATATGTATGGATTTAACTGTTAACTAAATATTAATTAAAGCATCAATACTCTTGTGTTGCATTAATTAGGCTTTTACTCCGAAATGTTTGAAAAATAGAGTTTCCAAAATATGGACTAATTAAGATGTCAGCTGAACGAAACTTAGGTTACATATTGAGAAACTTAGGTAACACATTGAGAAACTTAGGTTACATATTGAGAAACTTAGGTAACATATTGAGAAACGGAAATGTTTTATTGTTTAGCGTTTTATGCATATTTACCAATTTATTATTTGCCCATTTTTTTTTTTTTTTTCCTTTTCAGAGTATCTTTTCCTGTAAAAATCCTCCATACATTCATACCTCTTACATACTCGATCAAAAGGCCCCCCATACATAGTCATTTATAAGATGTGGTATGTACGCATGCCATTATAGAACTTCTTGATTACCATCAGATGAAAGTTAAACTTGGAACAGTGTTACATAGTGTGTGTGAAATATGAAAGTATTCTAACTGAGATCATTTACTGGTTCAATGAACATTGAAGTATTTACACTTGAACATAAAATATACCATCGTAACCATGTAACTTTTTGTTTCTGGAATTGAAAGTGGTTAACTCAAAATAGCTTAACAACAATAAAAGGGTAAAGCATAAAAATGCAAAAAGGGAAAAGTGTGAACACTTATAAATGTGACGTCTGTGTATATGTATCTGAGGTGAAAAGTAATTTAATCAAACACAAGAAAATACACTCCGATGAGAAACCTTATAAATGTGACGTCTGTGTATATGCATCTAAGGAGAAAGGTAATTTAATCAAACACAAGACAATACACTCGGGTGAGAAACATTATAAATGTGACGTCTGTGAATATGCATGTAGGGAGAAGGGTAATTTAATCAGACACAAGAGAATACACTCGGGTAAGAAACCTTATAAATGTGACGTCTGTGAATATGCATGTAGGGAGAAGGGTGATTTAATCAGACACAAGAGAATACACTCGGGTGAGAAACCTTATAAATGTGACGTCTGTGTATTTGCATGTAATGAGAAAGGTTATTTAATCAGACACAAGACAACGCACTCGGTTGAAAAACCTTATAAATGTGATGTATGTGTATATGTATGTACAGAGAAGCGTAATTTAATCAGACACAAATTGATACACTCGGGTGAGAAACCTTATAAATGTGACGTCTGTGTATATGCATGTAAGGAGAAGCGTGATTTAATCAGACACAAAATGATACACTCGGGTGAGAGACCTTATACATGTGATATTTGTGAATACGCGACTATACGTGTTGGGGATTTAGTCATACACAAGAGAATACACACTGGTGAAACGCCATATAAATGTAATATGTGTGAACATGCATGTAAGTCGAAAAGTGAATTAACCAGACACAAGATAAAACACTCCGGTCAGAGACCTTATAAATGTAATATTTATTAATATGCGACAGCGCAGGGAGGGGCTTTAGTCATACACAAGAGAATACACACTGGTGAAAAGCCATATAAATGTAATATTTGTGAATATGCGTGTAAGTCGAATGGAGATTTAACCAAACACAAGAGAAAACACTCCGGAGAGAGACCTTATGTATGTGATATTTGTGATTATGCGACTAAATACAGAGGGGCTTTAGTCATACACAAGAGAATACACACTGGTGAAAAACCTTATGAATGTGTTATTTGTGAATATGCATGTAAGTCGAAAAGGGATTTAACCATACACAAGAGAATACACACTGGTGAAAACCCATATAAATGTAATATTTGTGAATATGCGTGTACGTCGAATGGAGATTTAACAAAACACAAGAGAAAACACTCCGGAGAGAGACCTTATGTATGTGATATTTGTGATTATGCGACTAAATACGGAGGCGCTTTAGCCATACACAAGAGAATACACACTGGTGAAAAACCTTATGAATGTGTTATTTGTGGATTTGCAAGTTCTTCAAGGCCAGGTTTAACCAAACACAACAGAACACATAGTCGTGGGAAACCATCTAAAGTTTAAAATCCTTTGAGTGAATATAACGAAGAAGGGTGTTTATATAGGCACCAGAAAATAGAATTGGATGAACAACCTTATCAGTGTGATTTGTGTGGATTTGAATGTATTGCTAAGGAAGATTTAATAACCCATATTGAATTACACTTACATGTACCTCAGACAATATAACTAACTATGAATGGTGTTACTGCGGCGTTTTTGATCAATACTCAATACAGTCTGCATTAATATGTATACACTTGGATGTTTTGTTTGTTTTCCTAGTAATTACGTTCATACATCTACTTATATAACAGCAATGAAAATAAAACTATCATTCTGTTTTGAACCTTATGTAAAGTGACTTAAAAATAAAAGAGTAATATACTTACCATAAACACAATGTTTTTTTTTTTTAACTTTCTATTTTCTATCTTTATTTTTTTTTTAATACGCGTACATATTCGATAGCTTACCTTAACAGTATAGTGTTATCAACTGTTATATTGCCCCCCATTTGACATGTTCTAGTCACGTTTATCTGTTGTATTGTGTTTTTATTTTTTAGCTCTCTTGAGCACGAAATGCTAGCTGAGCTATTGTGATCCCTCACATGTTTCTACAAGAAAACAACTTCTCCTAAACCAATGAACTGAATTCAAATTAGTTGTTCCTTTGGTGATTCTGTTTTAAAGACGTTCAAAGAAATTAATTATATGTAGTACCTCTTTATATTCACTGCCACTTCGTGCTAGTTTATGTGTACAAACAAACAATGCTATTCATTTAGTTGTAAATGAAAACAAACATACGACTTCAGTTACTAATCAACACAACATGTTAAAGAAACACTGCCTATTCAATTACTTTCCTGATTGTATATATTGTTTACATGATCGCGGATCCGTTTAATATTGTTTTTGTGAAATATAAAGAAAAGAATGATTTATGACCATCTTGGCTCACATGGTCACCGCAGCGAAATGTTCGTATTGAACAGATATTTCGGTCGACTTTGATTATTGTTCCTGCGTACAGGTTGAATTCAACTTGTTCTAGTAGTAAACTTACTTATTGTATAGGAGGATAATATTTACGAATATGATTTGACACAAACACGGTTAAATATAAGCAGCCCGTTACATGGCATTCGTTTGAGTATCAAGAGCAATGAGATAAAATAAGAGATATTTTAATCATTAAAAGTTTCGTTTATTCTTTCATTTATAAGCCTCTGACTCGCTATAGTGGTTTTACTTGTTTACCCGTTGAATCTTCTAGTAACACATGTACTGTAACTAAAACGAGTATTCATTACAACAAGAGGATGTTATAAAAAAGATATTGTATTGCAATGTAATTGTTATATTTCCTCATTTGCTGTGTTCAACTTCAACACTCTAGAAGTCACATTTTACATCCAATCTTCATGGAAGTTCATCAGAACATTCATGTCCATCAAAACTCGAAGAAATTCGAAACTGAGTCACGTGGGGTCAAATATTAGGTCAGTTAGGTTTTAGATTAAACCTTGTTAACACTTGAGAGGCATTATTGATCATCAACTAACCAGAACATTCGTCTATGTCAAACCCCGGTTAAATTCCAAATTGGGCCACGTGATATCATAAACTATGGAACACTCGTCGATATCAAACCTTTTTCTCCGCCTGTCCGTTTTCCATATCATTTTAAAGAACTGTTCCTTTGGTGACCCTCTATCAGATTCCTTCAAGCCAATATGACTGGTCATACAAAATGGCCGCCAGGGGGAGGGTCTGTTTTGCTTTATAGGGCTAAAGTGAAAACTTTAAAATCTTCTCCGGAAGTATCTTGCCGACACCTTGTAAAACAAGACCCGAGATATAGATGAAATATTATCGAATCGGTCATTAAACTAGCCCCCAATATGTAGATGGACTTTGATCTAAGCGGTCATTATAAAAGCCCCCCATCCCGGATATAGATGGAATACGATCGAAGCGGTCTATAAACTAGCTCCCAAAATATAGATGGACTTTGATATAAGCGGTCATTAAAGAAGCTCCCGAGATACATATTGACTATGATCTGAGCGTTGATTAAACTAGCCCCTGATATATAGACTGACTATGATCTAAGCGGTCATTAAACAAGCCCCTGAGATATAGAATGACTATGAACTAAGCGGTCATTAAATGAGCCCCTGAGATATAGATTGACTATGAACTAAGCGGTCATTAAATTAGCCCCTTAGATATAAATGGGATATGATCCAAGCGGTCATTAAATTAGCCCCTGCGATATAGATTGACTATGATCTAAGCGGTCATTAAACTAGCCCCGATATCTAGATCGTATATGATCTAAGCGGTCATTAAACTAGCCCCCGAGATTTGGATGGTCTATGATGTAAGCGGTCATTAAAGAAGCCCCTGAGATATAGATTGACTATGATTTAGCGGTCATTAAACTTGCCCCCGAGATATAGATTGAATATGAACTAAGCGGTCATTACACTAGCCCCGATATCTAGATGAAATATGATTTAGCGGTCATTAAACTAGCCCCCGAGATATGGATTGACTATGAACTAAGCGGTCATTAAACTAGCCCCGATATCTAGATGGTATATGATCGAAACGGTCATTAATTTAGCCCCTGCGACATAGATTGACTATGAATTAAGCGGTCATTAAACTAGCCCCTAATATATAGATGGAATATGATTTAGCGGTCATTAAACTAGCCCCCGAGATATAGATTGACTATGAACTAAGCGGTCATTAAACTAGTACCTGCGATATAAATTGACTATGATCTAAGCGGTCATTGAACTAGCCCTGAGATATAGATTGACTATGATCTAAGCGGTCATTAAACTAGCCCCTGCGACATATATTGACTATGAACTAAGCGGTCATTAAACTAGCCCCGATATCTAAGATGGTATATGATATAAGCGGTCATTACACTAGCCTCTGAGATATAGATGTCTATGATCTAAGCGGTTATTCAACTAGTCCCTGAGATATAGATGAAATATGATTTAGCGGTCATTAAACTAGCCCCCGTTATATAGATGAAATCTGACCGAAGCGGTCTTTAAACTAGCTCCTGAGATATAGATGAAATATGATCGAAGTGGTCATTAAACTAGCCCTTGAAAATATAGGTGAAATATGACCAAAAGTATTTGGTATGATCCGTCCCGTCATCCAACCCACGCCCTCTCGCATTCGAGGCGAACGCTCTACCTGTTCACCACCTTGAGATGGATCATTGGTCATCAAACGATGATAAGGGTTCATCAGAACATTCGTCTATGTCAAACCCCGCTCATGTTCTAAATTGGGTCATGTGCGATCAAAAATTATGTGACGTTCATGATTATCAAATCCCGGTCAAGTTCGCAACTGGATCACATGGTATCAAAAACGTGTTTATAGGAGTTGAATAAAATATGGCGATTCTCTCAAGCCGAAAACTTGTAATAAGACCAGAGATATAGATGAAATAGTATCGAAGTGGTCATTAAACTAGCCCCCGAGATGAAGGTGAAATATAAACAAAGGGGTCATTAAACTAGCTCCCGAGTTGAAGGTGAAATATTATCTAAGCGGTCATTAAACTAGCCCCCGAGATGAAGGTGAAATATAAACAAAGGGGTCATTAAACTAGCTCCCGAGATGAAGGTGAACTATTATCTAAGCGGTCATTAAACTAGCCCCCGAGATGAAGGTGAAATATAAACAAAGGAGTCATTAAACTAGCTCCCGAGATGAAGGTGAAATATTATCTAAGCGGTCATTAAACTAGCCCCCGAGATGAAGGTGAAATATAAACAAAGAGGTCATTAAACTAGCTCCTGAGATGTAGATGAAATATGATCTAAAAGGTTATTAAATTAGCCCACGAGATAGCGATGGACTATGATTTAAGCAGTCATTAAACTAGCACCCGAGATGTAATTGAAATATGATCTAAGCGTTCATTAAACTATCCCCTAAGATATAGGTGAAATATTAGCAGTCATTAAACTAGCAACCGAGATATAGTTGCAATATGAATGATCGAACCTGAGATAGAAGTGAAATATAATCGAAACAGTCATTAATCCTCCGAAATATACGTGAAATAAAATCGGAGTTGTCATTAATCTAGCCCCAAGATAAAGGTGAAATATCATCGGAGTTGTCATTAATCTAGCCCCGAGATAAAGGTGAAATATCATCGAAGTGGTTATTAATCTAGTCCCGAAATACAGGTGAAATATCACCGAAGCGGTAACTAAGCAAGTCTTCAAGATACAAATGAAATTCATTAGAGTCAATCAATACAAGTTTATTGCATTGTTCATAGCATAGAACTATACATACAATGAATACAATGAATGGAGAAATAACAAAGTTTTCTGTGGAGCAAATACATATAGATTGTTGTAGCGTTCTATTTTAAATATACAAAACATGTAGATAATTAAACTTCCAATTCTTAGTAAATAAAATTATTGTTGTTTTTTGTTTGTTTGTGGGGTTGGTTGTTGTTGTTTTTTAGATTGTTGTTGTTGTTGTTGTTGTTTTTGTTTTTTTATTGCAACATGCTAGCATCTCTTATTTTATTTGCAAAGTATATAAATTTTGCCAAACTATAAAGTGTCTTCTTCATTTATTGCTTCATCGAGTAAATTAATCTGCATCATGTCCGCGCTTGCATTAGTAAATGGCCGTAGCGAGAAATTTTTCAATCGGTGGCGATGTAAATCGACGGATTGTGCATGGTAAACACTGAAAAGGTAAACTATGACAGCCGAATTTGTTAAATAATTAAGGTATTGATCTATTCAGACCGTTAAATGGCTGCTGATTGTAGTTTAAGCGTGATTTCTATTCTAGACGACATTGTTGTAGAGCCGTTGTAGGTGTCCCACTACTTTTCCGACTAAGCAATATCACCCAGATTTGGTTAATAAATGGCTCAATTACTCGTTGGTTTGCTTAAAAAGGGTAAAGTGTTATATACCGTTGGATAGGTTAGGGATTCAGCTAAATGGACATGTACAGCATGTTAAGATATCTTGAACAATGTTAGAGAAATCGACGGTAACAGTAGGCTTAGCCGATTTTCGGCGAGTTCGGAGTTGTAGTCCTTTTCTTTATATATATAGTATTGGTGGATTTTTTTTTTTCGGATATTTTTTTTCATGAGTCAAGCTCCTGTGAGTATTTATACATAGTGAGAATGAGATGCATGCATGATCAGAGAGCTCATTAAATTCATTGATAGTGAAATTATCAATGAATGCGAAAGTTTCTTGTTTTAAGATTAGGTAATCTACAACACTGGCACCCACTCCCAGAGCAGAAGGTGAACTCGCCCACATTTTGATCACTGCCTAATCTGCCATTAGCTATAAAAAACCCAGTTGCCTGGCATAGGTTAAGTAAATTTCGCCCACCAGTGTCTATAACTTTATCTTTGCTGCTGCGGCGTAATATATGTTCATTATTTTGATTGGTAAATGGCTGGTTTTCGTCTAAATATTTATCATAAAAAATGAAATCGTACTCGTCCGAGGTGCGACAGTTTAGGTCACCCGTGCAAAATGTGTAACCAAGATTATCGTATTTAACAATATCGGATTCTATTGTTTAAAAAAAATCAAAATCATTTGTGTTACTAGAAATAAAGGAGTTTGTACTATTAGGAGGTCGATACGCATGGCATAAATAAACGGCATTGTTATGCGAGAATATTGATTTGTCTATTTTTATCCAAATTATTCCATTGCTGTTTTTTTCTACTATGGTAATATATTCGTTTAAAAAGGATTTGTAATATAGAGAAATACCACCACTACATCGTCCAGAACGTTTGACCTTTTTTCGTCCGAAAATATGATCACTATTAAAATTAGCTATGTCTAAATTTAAAGAACTTTTTGAATCAATCCAAGTTTCACTGAGAACAATAATATCATAACTGTTTATTAAGCCTAAAAAGTCTTCATCTATTAGTTTATTTTTAAGTCCATGAATGTTCCAGGATGCTACTCTGATTGAGCACTCCTCTTGACACCCCTACTCTCCCCCGGCTGGGGGTTTGTAGGGGGTGCCGTCTATGTAGAGTGTTTTCCCCACGAATTTAACTTCCTTCCTGTCGTCCTTGGCAAGTCGCATGGCGTCATACAGAGGTTTTCGGGCGTCGCGGACGTCCTTCGGCAGTTGTGGGCCGATTCCGATACCTTTCTCTTTCATACGTTGTTGGGTGGGTTGGTTGAATGAGGCTGTACGTACCCTTTCCCGCTCCTGACCGTAGTGGAACCTCGCGATGATTGGACGTGGTCTATCATTTTGCCGTTGGCCACGCCGGGCCGGACGGTATGCAGAATCGAGCGTACATTGTCCCGTTATGTCTAGGATGTTGTTGATGACGTCGTTCACGGCTTTTGTACAGTCTTCCGGCTGATCAGTACTTGCCTCCGGGACACCGTAAAACACAAGGTTGTCCCGCATAGACTTGATCTCGAGGTCTACGAGTTTTTCCTCAGTTTTTTCTTTTTGTGCCTGAAGAGATTTACATTTCTTTTCAAAAGATGATAGATTTTGCTTCAGAGTTTTCAGTTCATGCGCACTTTCTTCATACTTTGAGGAGATGAATTGTGAAGCAGATTCGTTTTCTGTGACACGCTGGTCGATGTCTGTTACCCTAACGTCTAGCTCGGAGACCTTGGCTGTTATAATGTTAATATTTTTCTCTATGCGGTCAACTGCTTTCAGTTTTGACTTGATGTCCTTTATTTCCTGTAATATTTCGGTCGCCCATGGAGGTTGGAGAGAGGCCGCAAAGCTGTACGGAGACCCCGATGGTGGAGGGCTCTGACCGAATGCAAGATGGGGCATAAAGGGTGGTTGCGGATACGCCATGTCGTGAGGACTAAACCAGTAAGAAAGATCCGAAAGCTTACTGTGCAAATCAGAGCTGCAGTCCGAGTTTGTTTGCACTGTGTGTTTACCTTTTTTGGTCTTTTTTCTGGTCCGCTTTTCTGTGTCCGTGATGTCCGTGATCCCCGTGCTTAGTGTTATCGAACCGGACAATGGCGATATAACCTTGCGTTTTTTGTTTTGTTCTTGCTTATTTAAACACTGTTTCCCGAACTTTTTGAATTCACCTTCGAAGACATGAACAAAAACAAGTCAATCTACATTACTCAAACATATTTCACCGTGGGCCAAACAATACATCAGGTATTTCATGGTTGACTCTAACCAAGTACTCCATACAAACATTTTTTCAGGCAAAATCCTTCCTTGCCTTAATATATCTTCAAGTCCAAGGGCGACAAAAGAAAGGGAGAACAAATTGATCCCAATTTCGATCTTCTGCCTATTACCTAAAGGAGACGGATCCGAGCATTCGGGAATACAGAAAACATGCCGACCATGTCGAGAAAGGCGAACTCATTATAGCGATAAAATGCCGTCGATATCACTGGTCACATACTCGAATCTTCTTCCTTCATTCTCTTGATTGTATATCGAAAAGCAAAATGTATACATTCTACATATTAGAAATATGTTTGTCGGTTAATTATAATCTTGAGTAATAACTATATGTTGTACGTATATTATACAGACGTGTTTTACGCATCGGCACCATACGAAGATTGAAAGAAATGCGGCAAAACAAGACGGCCATCATTGGCCCAAAGCAGTCACATGAGAGATGGTAAAGTAGCAAATGCCCAACTGCTATTATCGGGACAAATTTTGATTAAGAGAAGAAACGTGATAATTAAGTAGTTATGTGTTGGCAGCCGTATGCCTGCATAAGTGTAAATTTAGCTGATATTTTACTTAAATTCGGAATTATGAATCACAAATTACCAATAGAAAAAAAGCGACTTTTGAATATTGAGGGAAATCACCGTGTTTGTTCTTTATGTTGGGCGGTGAATATCATTATCTAATGCAATGTAATTACTTTAACAATGATAGGAAAACAAATATAAAACAATCTATGTTACGCATTCAAATTTGTACACATTTTAAATGAGCCGTCCCACGAGAGACTCTGCGTAATGTATCGATTCAGATCAGCTTGAGCAGTCCGCTTAGGCTAATCCGCGCCGACACATTACGTCGCAGGGAAATAGAGGTATAGAGTAATGATTCTTGAAACAGAAAATCCACAGGAGGCGAAAATTGTCTGTCCGGGTAAGCCTGTGTGGCATGCTTAGGCTGTTTCAGGTCGATACTTTTAGCAAACGTTGATGAACACTTAAGATCGATCTTTTTTAATTTCATTTTGTTAAATCTGTAGGTTTTTATTTTCTCACATTGTCATCAGTTTACTTACACATATATTCCTTCTTTTTTACAAATTAATCATTATTTAACCCTTTCCCACATAAAACAAATCTGAAGCAAACATTTTGGCAAAAGTATTGAAAACATTTTATAAATGAAGGTAAAATTATTGAATATAGTTGAAAACATTTTTGCAAAAAGAGAAGTTGCCCAGTATGCGTCTGCAAGAGGGAAAGGGTTTGCCTGTAAGCCTTCCACACCTATTATTGAAAAGATATAGCCTTTTGTTTCTCTATTTCATAAGGTGATTACAGGTTTAGATAACTATCCATGTAATTATAAGTGACATTTCCTGTTTTTAATTTAAGTGATAAAACAATAAGATGCCTCTGAGCACCTGCCATAGGCTTAATTGTAAAGATGCAATCTATTGTTCAGGCATTTCATGATGTGCGAATTGTAGGATACCGTATGAACAATATTGTTTAGGTAATTATCTGCAGTATTTAATTCCAAGTCTGGTTTTTCATTATCTGATCCTTTGACGCATACAAATATAAGAACTAAGTTACATCTTATTAGTTAAGAACAGCCTGAGAACGAAGTGGCAAGATATTTCAGACGAGTTTAAGGTAGGAAATGGATTTTTTATTGGTGTTGCTTGTTTTGATAACTTAAACCATTTATGTTTATGGTATTATATGTTATATTTAGAGAAACTTCTGAATTAAAGGGAATTCTTTTTTAACTGTGAACAATCCTTGAATAGCCTATGTTTAAAGACCCTGTCCCACATGCAGATGTATTTTGAACACGACTCCAGCTGGCTCTTTTGGAAACATTGTGGCGCAAGGAGAAAAGTTCACGAAGCGCAATTTCTTCTTTTCCCTAAATGTTTTGATCAGTACTCAATAAGTGTACTATCATATGTAGAGATTTTTAATGTTAATGCTATTATGTTGTATACATATTAAAATTAACGAATTATCTTAAAATATAGAAGTGTGACTTTGATCATTTATCTATGGCTTTTGAGTTAAACTTAAGAGAACAGTCAACTCCTGGCATAGCTAAAGACAGTCCGGAAATATGGTGTCTTCTCGATTGTCCCACCCGGAAATATATGTATGGATTTAAGTGTTAACTAAATCTTAATTAAAGCATCAATACTCTTGTGTTGCATTGATTAGGCTTTTACTCCGAAATATCTGAAAAATAGAGTTTCCAAAATATGGACTAATTAAGATGTGAGCTGAACCAAACTTAGGTTACATTTTGAGAAACTTAGGTTACATATTGATAAACTAAGGTTACATATTGAGACACTTAGGTTACATATTGAGACACTTAGGTTACATATTGAGACAATTAGGTTACATATTGAGACACTTAGGTTACATATTGAGACACTTAGGTTACATATTGAGACACTTAGGTTACATATTGAGAAACTTAGGTTACATATTGAGAAACGGAAATGTTTTATTGTTTAGCGTTTTATACAGATTTGCCAATTTATGATTTGCCAATTTTTGTTTACTTTTCTTTTCAGTGTATCTTTTCCTTTCAAAATACTCCATTCATTCATACCTCTTACATACTTGATGAAAAGGCGCCTCATACATGGTCATTTATAAGTGTTTTCCAGATGTGGTATGTACGCATGTCCTTAAAGAACTTCTTGATTGCCATCAGATGAAAGTTAAAATTGGAACAGTGTTACATAATGTGTGTGAAAATATGAAAGTATTCTAACTGAGATCATTTACTGGTTCAGTGAAATTGAAGAATTTGCACTTGAAAATAAAATATACCATCGTAACCATGTAACTGTTTGTTTCTGGAATTGAATGTGGTTAACTCAAAATAGCTTAACAACAATAAAAGGGTATAGCATAAAAATGCAAAAAGGGAAAAGTGTGAACACTTATAAATGTGACGTCTGTGGATATGAATCTAAGGAGAACAGTTTTTTAATCAGACACAAGAAAATACACTCCGATGAGAAACCTTATAAATGTGACGTCTGTGTATATGCATGTAAGAAGAAAAGTAATTTAATCACACACAAGAGAATACACTCAGGTGAGAAACCTTATAAATGTGATGTCTGTGTATATGCATGTACGGTGAAGCGTAATTTAATTAGACACAAAATGATACACTCGGGTGAGAAACCTTACACATGTGATATTTGTGAATACGCGACTACAGACGGAGGGGCTTTAGTCAAACACAAGAGAATATGCACTGGTGAAAACCCATATAAATGTAATATTTGTGAACATGAGTGTAAGTCGAAAAATGAATTAACCAAACACAAGAGAAAACACTCCGATGAGAGACCTTATAAATGTGATGTCTGTGTATATGCATGTAAGGAGAAGCGTAATTTAATCAGACACAAAATGATACACTCGGGTGAGAAACCTTACACATGTGATATTTGTGAATACGCGACTACAGACGGGGGGACTTTAGTCATACACAAGAGAATACACACTGGTGAAAACCCATATAAATGTAATATTTGTGAACATGAGTGTAAGTCGAAAAATGAATTAACCAGACACAAGAGAAAACACTCCGATGAGAGACCTCATAAATGTGATGTCTGTGTATATGCATGTAAGGAGAAGCGTAATTTAATCAGACACAAAATGATACACTCGGGTGAGAAACCTTACACATGTGATATTTGTGAATACGCGACTACATACGGAGGGGCTTTAGTCATACACAAGAGAATACACTCCGATGAGAAACCTTATAAATGTGACGTCTGTGTATATGCATGTAAGAAGAAAAGTAATTTAATCACACACAAGAGAAAACACTCCGATGAGAGACCTTATAAATGTGATGTCTGTGTATATGCATGTAAGGAGAAGCGTAATTTAATCAGACACAAAATGATACATTCGGGTGAGAAACCTTACACATGTGATGTTTGTGAATACGCGACTATAAACGATGGGGCTTTAGTCATACACAAGAGAATACACACTGGTGAAAACCCATATAAATGTAATATTTGTGAATATGCATGTAAGTCGAATAGTGAATTAACCAAACACAAGAGAAAACACTCCGGGGAGAGACCGTATACATGTGATATTTGTGACTATACGACTACAGACAGAGGGACTTTAGTCATACATAAGAGAATACACTCCGGTGAAAAACCCTATAAATGTGTTATTTGTAAATTTGCAAGTTCTACAAGGGCAGGTTTAACCAAACACAATAGAACACATACTCGTGGGAAACCATATAAAGTTCAAATCCTTTGATTGAATATAACGAAGAAGGGTGTTTATATAGGCACCAGAAAATAGAATTGGATGAACAACCTTATCAGTGTGATTTGTGTGTATTTGAATGTATTGCTAAGGAAGATTTAATTATCCATATTGAATTACACTTACATGTACCTTAGACAATATAACTAACTATGAATGGTATTACTGCCGCGTTTTTGATCAACGTATACTCAATACAGTCTGCATAAATATGTATACACTTGGATTTTTTGTTTGTTTTCCTAGTAATTACGTTCATACATCTACTTATATAACAGCAATGAAAATAAAACGTTATCATTCTGTTTTGAGCCTCATGTAAAGTGACTTAGAAAAAAAAGAGTTACATACTTACCATATACACAATGGTTTTTGTGACACTTTTTATTTTCTATCTTTAATTTCTTTAAATAAGCGTTCATATTCGATATTTATTTATTTATTTATTTATTTCCTCCAAGCAGTAGGAGATTTACATGAATTGAATAACACAGAACAATATAAATAGAACGTATAAACATCATGTACAACAAATGAATATATATATATGTTTGTCTCAGATTAATGGTTAATTTCGGCTTTTCCGTGTTTCATGATTAGTTTATATCTGTGATACCCGTTTAGAGCACTTTCAACGAAACGAAAAGGAATGTGTTCCAACAGGTTGACAGATATTCGATTACATCGGCCAATTGCAGTTTGGATACATGTGTATGTGCGTTTTTATGAGCATGTACGAATGTTTCTATTAGCTGATGAACATTTTATCAACCTTGACGCTTTCACTTCTTTTCATTGGTATGATTTACGTGTGAAAACAAATGATTAAGTGAAGACAGAAACACAGATGCACATATGAATATTTGGCTATTATTAATCATCAATTTGTCCGCCGCTTTCGCATGTGACCTCTGATCCTTTAAGCACTCTGTGTATGTACTGAATACATAACTGTATATACACAGTCCGCTTAGTTTTGTCCGTGCCGAAAACTGCAGGTAATTTGGTATTTAATAAATGTCTAGCAAACGCCTCGCTTCGAGACACGAATGTTCTTAAAAATATGGATAAGTCTTCTGAGCAGTGCTGTTCGATATTGTTGATGAAATTGTCTCGTTGTCTCGAAAATCGAGAGCAGTCAGATATCATGTGCACTCTTACATCAATGACGATTGATTCACAATAATTGCAAAGGCTAGATTCTTCTTTTTTATATTTGCTACACGTTAATAGTTCCACAGCGGTAATCGCATGTTTTATAGTTTGGTTCGTGTTTGCGCATTTCCAGAATAAAGAAGGCTGTACTGCATCGTGTACACTACAAAATCGATCAAAGTCAATGTCTTGTTTAGTTCTCTCTTTTCAAGATATTTCGAATGTTTTTCCAATTGCTTTTTGCACAATGTTTTTCCATGAACGTTTCTCCGGGAAGTAGTTATGTTGTTGGTAAGTGGTAAGGTATTCGGAGAGTTTATACTTTTTTAGTATTCTGTAGATATCAGGAATGAAACCGTACTGGTTTTTACACTGTTTAGTAAAGTACAGGTTAAGACGACATAAGAAAAGTTGCTTTGAGAGGTTTTTGGAAGGCATATTACAGAGTCTTTGAAGAAAGGTAAGTTTTCGTTTGTCAATTTCACTTTCAATAGGATGCCATCTAAGTAGACTTAATGCCATATCCGTTCTGGTTCTCACTGGTAGGTATTGAGATTTTTTGGCGCATGATCGCCATAGTTTTTCGACATTTTGAACGTCTTTGGGTGACATGTTGTGCCATAATTCACATCCGTATAACGCTGATGAGATCGAGATAGTTTGTAGAAGTGAACTCATTACAGTCGGGTTAACGTGTCCTTGATTTCTTAATGCTAGTAACGAGTGCATTGAAGCATAACCTTTCCTTACTCGGGCAGTGACTGCATCGGAACTGTTAAGAAGCCGATTTAGAGCAATTCCAACGTGTGTCACTGTTTCGCATTTTTCTATACTAGAATTTCCGAATTTGGCGGAGTTTACTGATGTGTTTTGTTTACCGAAAACTATGAATTTACACTTTGCCGTATTGAAGCAGTATCCCCAATTGTTTGCATAATTACATGCAATTTGAAGCTGATTCTCAAGTGATGTAAGATTTGGACAGAGAAGAGCTAAATCGTCTGCTAGTGTTGGGTTTCCACAATTGATATTCCCAACAGTTAAACTGTTGATAGTTTCTAGTTGATTTAAGAGATCATTTATGAAGAGGAGGTAACTCCAGCTCGACATTATCCCTCCTTGTCGGACGCCTTGTAGTATATTAAACGGCTTTGAGTATATACAGTTCACTAATACAGAAGCTTTGAGTCCTTCGTGAGAATTTATCAAAAGTCTCAGGAATTTGCCTTTGATACCGATCTGTCTCATTTTGAAGAATAATGCGGAGTGGCGGACGTTATCGAAGGCACCCGCGGTATCTAGGAATGCTGCGTACACTGAAGAATTTAATTCAACACAATTAAGAATTGTTTCTTGCAGGTTAAATGATGTTGTGGTTGGTCCGAGCAATTTTTGGTAAGCTTGTTGTTGAGCGTTAGGTATTGTGTTGTTGTTGTAAGAGTTCCATTTACTTAATCGATCATGAAGAATTCTTTCAAACAGTTTGTATATGACAGACAATAATGTGATTGGTCGATAACCGCTTGTGTCTGAGGTTGATTTTCCATGCTTGTGAATAGGGACTATTATGCCTTTTTTGAACAAATCTGGTACGTATGAAGTGTACATCATAAATCGAAACAGTTTGAGCAAATATGTATGTAGTGTGTCACCTCCATATATAATATGTTCAGCTTTAACGTTGTCGGGACCTGACGCTTTTCCTTTATTTAAGTGTTTTATGCTTTGCTGTAACTCATCCATTGTGATGTCACGTGTTAATATAGGATCGTCGGAGAAATCGTTTGAATTAATGAACTCATGAACGTTCTCGTTCAGCGTTTGTAAGTGTTCTTTGTTGTAGTTTGGTAAGTCTTTCGGTTGAAATACGTCGGCGTAATATTCACTAAAAGCGTCAGCTATGTCGATCGGGTCTCTGATTGTGACTCCGTCTTTTTTTAATGAACTTGTGAGATTAAATGTTTTTTTACGTCTTGATCTCACATGTTTCCAAAATAATGTACTGTCTATTTCAGCAGATTCGTGCAGTTTTGTGTAGAACTGTTGGTTTATATGCTCTATCGCATGTCTTTGAATTCTTCTGAAGTTATGTTTAGCTTGTTTATACGATGCATAAAATATATTATCCATGCCTCTAGGTTTGTTTTGTGAAATCCATTTGTGTCTTTCGAGTTTTTGTTTTCTGTGTGCTGTTTTAACACGTTCATTCCAATACGGTTTGGTGTAGATGTTATCTTTATGTTTAGGTAATATACAATCGACACTTTTTTGTATACAAGTTACTATGTGGCTTAAGACAAGTTCAATAGTTTGGAATGAACAGGGAAGGTCATCTATATCCAACGATGATAGATCATTCTGTAAGCTCACCATATATGTAAGAAGGATGTCGTTTGAACATTTACTCCAGGCGATGTTATCGTGAGATGGTAAATGAATATTTTGAGTTGGTATACTGCATTTAGTCAACATAGGCAGGTGATCAGATACGTCACAACACATATCCTCCAGTATAACACTGTCAGAGATTAACTCCACATGGCAGTCGTTAACTACTATGTAATCTAGTGTTCTCTTTGTGACTTTAAATGTGTATGGAGCACCTCGGTTTTCTATCCACTTTAGACTGTTAGTTTGTAGGAAAGATAAGAATGCTGATTGTCTATTACTAAGGTTGGATTGGGTTGTTATATCGACATTCATATCACCACAAAACATCACTAGTCCTTCATGCGAGTATAAGTCGTATAATCCTTGTAGCGTGTCTATGCATTCAATAAAGTCTGAATTACTATAGTTGATCGATGGCATATATACACTGAATATGTACATTGGAATAGTATTGACCCCACTGAGCTTAATGCCGACAATGCGACTATTCGAATCGGTGTCTATCAAATCAACTGAGAAGCTTAGTGATTTCTTAATAAGTATGCTGACTCCTCCCTTTCCACATGTGTAATCGTTTCCCATAATCTCGCAGTTTGTATATGACACAAAGCCTGAGTGGATTGAACTGAGAAAGGATGAACAATATGGTTTAAGTTTGTGTTCGCTGATACATGCAATATCAATGTTGTATTTGTCTAGCAAATATCCTAAAGATCCTGCGCTTGACATGATACCCCGTACATTCCAGGTTAGTATTTGGCATGTTGATTTAATATCTCTTTTAAGTGTTTCTTTCATTTTCATTGTAGGATATGGATGATTATTCGTAATAGTCAAAACTACTATTAGTAAGTAAATGTAAGTCATTTTTCTGGTTGATTTGAGTTCTCATTCTGATCGTTATAACTGTTATGACAGAATTTTGATTGCCAATTGTTTTCGGAATACCAGCGTCTACAATAGATTCTCCTTGGCCAAAACCTTTTGTTTTCAATTACTTCCGCGTCTGGTAGAGCGACGGATATTTTTGCAGCAAGTACTCCCCGATGAGTATCTATAAGTTTGACGGACACGGGTTCTATGTTTCCAGCTTTCATGTATTCGATAAGACCTTCTTTGTTAGATGAAATCGATATACCACCAACGTAATATCTTCGTGTGCGGCGTGATTTGACGCTTTCGAAGATTGCTTCATTGCACTCACTAAGCTTTCCAGTTTCATGATTATTTATTTCACGATCATTTGCGCTATTAAAGACTGCCTCATAACACTGATTTTGTCTTTCTTGTTCATAGTGTTCGGTTTCATTGTAGTCGTTTTCTTCGTATGTATACCTTACGGACGAAGTATCTTGAGTAGAGTTGTTATTGGTGACTATAACTGGTATGTTACTCGTACTATAACTGTTATGGACGCTGTCTTTACGTTCTACGTTGTTTTCAACAGAAGATATTTTCTCGTGGGTTTCAGTGTGGTTGCTTTTGTTTCTGGGATACGATGTTTGATTATCTTGTGCGGATGACCGAGTTAAGTACGGTGTACTCTTTTTCATGTTCGATGTAGTGGTCAGATTATGCTCGGGAGTAGATTTAGACGATCTCGCTACGTCAGCGTATGTGTCTCTTGTTGTATTTGAGATGTGTATGACTTGTTCTGAATTATCATTATGATTGGTCTTATTGCTTCTTATTTCGTTCATCACAGCTTTTAGGTGTTCAATTTCTCTATGTAATGAAGCTATTTTCTCTTTGTCTATTGATCGCAATCTTTTGTCTTCCAGTATCATTGTGGAAATTGCTCTTTTCGTTTCGCAGTGCGCAGATTGTGTAATAAACAAGTATTTTTGCAGCGTTTTATTTTCCTCTTTTAAGTATTTCATATCTTGCAATAACAGTTGTATGTCTGATCTCATTTGAGCGTTTCCTTGTTGCTGCGATATTTCGTTTGAATCATTTAACGTGTCATTGTTAGAGTTGTTCTTTGTCGTAGTTCTTCGTTTTACGAGAATATCATTCAAGGTTTTCGGGTCTTTATTTTTTATAAATTCGTATATAACGTAGCAATCGCTCGCGAATCTGCGGTAACTTTCCTCGGATTTCGTAGTTCGTCTCTGGATAAGACAGCCTTGTGGACACTGACTGCTGTCACTTGCTCTTTTGAACAGAATGTTTCTGTATAGACATATGTCATCCTCATTTCTTTTAGTAAGTGAGGCTAGTTTTTCGATGTAAAGATCTTTAGGTTGATTTTCTAGAACCTCATCTAACATGTAAAAGAACTGCTGATTGCATATTGGTTGACTGGCGTATAAACTGTTGTCGTAATTTTCTTCCGGAACTTCGGCGATAGATACGTCGAGTTGTATTTGGCTTAGTGTGTCGTTTCTGTAATTACTTGAGGTAGCAACTAAGGTTTGGTATTCAGAGTCGGCGTTATCCTGTGTAGGGCTAGCGTCTACTTGGACGGCGTATGGTGTCCTTGGCATTGATGGATCAGATGGTGAAATGAGCCCATTTTCGAACGCCGTGCTGTTTGGCGATTGAAATACGCTGTTATTACAGTCGTACCCGCTAGCCATGGTCTTATAGATAGTGAGCGATTTTCATTCGCGGTTTATATTGCTTATGACTGTTTTTTACCGTTAATATCACTATTTGGAGTAGTCAAGCGTGACGACTACTGTTTTCATGAAGGGTGGGAGATTTAAACTTTATCTCTATCGCATACCCCACCCATATGAAACTCTGTGAAACAATGTACAATCTTCAAAGACACAATTACACATTTTCAAAAGTTATAAAAGAGTCGTACCGATTAGCAGCAGCATATTAACTCCTTAAAACACAGTTTATAGTCCGATTCATATCCAAAAAGTGTACAGACGGGGGGACTTTAGTCATACACAAGAGAATACACACTGGTGAAAACCCATATAAATGTAATATTTGTGAACATGAGTGTAAGTCGAAAAATGAATTAACCAGACACAAGAGAAAACACTCCGATGAGAGACCTCATAAATGTGATGTCTGTGTATATGCATGTAAGGAGAAGCGTAATTTAATCAGACACAAAATGATACACTCGGGTGAGAAACCTTACACATGTGATATCTGTGAATACGCGACTACATACGGAGGGGCTTTAGTCATACACAAGAGAATACACTCCGATGAGAAACCTTATAAATGTGACGTCTGTGTATATGCATGTAAGAAGAAAAGTAATTTAATCACACACAAGAGAAAACACTCCGATGAGAGACCTTATAAATGTGATGTCTGCGTATATGCATGTAAGGAGAAGCGTAATTTAATCAGACACAAAATGATACATTCGGGTGAGAAACCTTACACATGTGATGTTTGTGAATACGCGACTATAAACGATGGGGCTTTAGTCATACACAAGAGAATACACACTGGTGAAAACCCATATAAATGTAATATTTGTGAATATGCATGTAAGTCGAATAGTGAATTAACCAAACACAAGAGCATGTCGCAGAAACTACCTCACACGGTTTATTGGGTAACGTGTATAGGTCCATATAGAGTATATAGGGCTGTTTTTACTTATGAATTGATAACTAAAGTTCTATTTATCCGATAACATTTTTGCAAACACTTTTGGAAAGCCTAATTTATTATGGTTGTTCACATATTTTTTCTATTTTTTTATGTTTATAGGAACATGGTCTTTTTTTCAGTTCCAATACGGCACCATAACATCATAGTTTTCCCTATATATCCAATGTAAAATTTGACAATTATGAGAAGTAGTGTGTATTTAAAAGCGGTTTACGTATCTTTAATATATAATGACATATTTTGTGCAATTCATTTCAAAATCTAGAGATGCTTATCTTTCCAACGGTATATTTTTAAATTGTTTAATCAGTTGGGAACATGGTCTTTTTTTAACAAAATTATTAGTAATATTTCTATTTTTCACTTTTTACGTCCGCGAACAGAACCAGAACGATATTGGTCACGTGACTACCTGCGGGCGATAGTTGATGGTCGCGTTTCTTATCTAAGTCCCTGGGGCTAGATTGAAACTGTATATTAGGTCACTTGTGTATTTTCACAGTTTTTACAGCGCTAATTGGCAGCGGACATTGTCATAGATATCAGAATGGAAGATATCTGCTTTTCCCCATCTATTTGACTCAACAACTTTTGGTCGTTATTTCTTCTCATATTTTTTTACCAAATCATTTTAGGGATTCCCTTTATTATTATTTTTAGAAATGTACAAAAGTATTAATCGAAAGGTTAATACAAAATAGTTGTCTGATTTTAAACATTGTTTTTTATCTTACAGTAAACGAGTTCTATATAGGCAATGAACGTATATTGAAATATTTTAATATGTAATAGCTGATCTTAATTTCTCCTATTAAAAAAAAAGAAACGTTCGTTTTTTCTCTTTTTTAAATGAATATTTTGTATATATACAATATTCTGTCTAGCGAAAATGTCCAATGACGTTACAAATAGTTTGTCGTAACGTTGCAACGCGGGATAAATTAATCAGTTTTATTGTCTTTATTTGCCTCGGGTCATAAGTTTATTGGTCATAAAACAGTAGGGTGCCACTAATTAATTGATCATGAAGGGTAATTTGCAAAGAGAGCATTTGTTTGTTATTTTCATGATGACGCTTGACGATTTATTTTTCAAAACGAATTAATCTTAATGAAATTAATAATTAAGAAATAAAAACTAAGACATTGGTCCTTTTTACAGTTAATTTTTCTGCGTATTATATTGTAGGCGTGAATTTGATATTGTCAATATTTGTATTAAATATAAGCAGGGTCTTTCAAATAGTATTTGAAAGACCCTGATATAAGTCAGTGATTATTAACTACATTTATCTAGATTAAAGCCAAACACATGTCCATTTTTTAACAAAATTTAAATTCGATATTTTCCCACAAACTTTTGTCATCTGTTTTACTAAGAAAAAAAGAGATAGAAGGAATTTAAGTTGAATAAATATTTTTTTTAAAAATAGGAAATCTTGTTGTTTTCTTTCGAAAAGTTGTACAAAAGTATGATAAAATGTATTAGACTAATTTTTTAATTAAACATTAAGTTGTCAAATACATGTAAAAATATTTTTAAAATAACACCAAAAAAAGCCAACTGATTTATTTCACTGAGTGAATGAATGAATGAATGAAATTGAGAAATATGTATAAATGAATGAAGGAATGAAATAATGAATGAATGAAATCGTTGTGCCTCCAGACGGGGTCATAACACTTGAGAAATCTAAAATATTGATTATCTGACCATATGTTACGCATGTTTGGTTTTATGACCCTGAGAGAGCAAATAATTGCCAACAAAGATGTGTTACTTTAAAGATAAAATAAAATAAATGCTGTACCATGTCCCAAGATTTGTAGAAGAGTATATGAATCTGGCAAAGAGTGTAGAGAAAATAAATGACTTAACTAAGCAAATTCACCAGTCAAAATCTAATAATATAGACCCAACCCATGACGCCCTTCTTGTTAGAAAGCGACTTGAACTTAGTTTTGTGCAGAATTGCAATAGGGAAAAGCGGAAGTACGAAAAAACGGAAAGTATTAAAATATCCGCTTGAAACGGTAACTGGAGATTGTGACTTGGAAGAATTGAATGCAAATGAACTGAAAATGAGACTAAGTGCAATAGGTGTACACACCAAATTCAGAATGAAAGAAATATTACTATAGATTTACTGAAATCAAAATTACGATCATAATCACGGGTGCGTGCCAGATTAATAAGTGAAAATATGCTTAATAAGATGTATGTACATGTATAAGATATTTATGTCTTATTAGTATCGTAGTATAATATATAAAGTTTTGAATATTTTTGTTTATAAAACATAAATAAATAAAATAAAGATTAATGACAAATACAAAATTAAAAAACTTAAATAAATAAAGATGAAATAAATTATTTTACTATTTAATTGTTGTCATGTCTTCTTTCTTAAAACATTGCATATGCCCTTTTATTACATTAAAACTGGCGCAAAAATTGATTAAGCAAGAATGTACTTTATACAAATTTTATCGATTTAATCCTAATATGCCCGCAGGCAAAAGACCGGTTATCGGAAAATGTAAAGGGAAGCAATACGTTACTAGACAGAGTAGCCTTTATTGGATTTTATCGATTTAAGTGTCTGAGGTAGTTTCTGCGATATGGAAAACACTCCGGGGAGAGACCGTATACATGTGATATTTGTGACTATACGACTACAGACAGAGGGACTTTAGTCATACATAAGAGAATACACTCCGGTGAAAAACCCTATAAATGTGTTATTTGTAAATTTGCAAGTTCTACAAGGGCAGGTTTAACCAAACACAATAGAACACATACTCGTGGGAAACCATATAAAGTTCAAATCCTTTGATTGAATATAACGAAGAAGGGTGTTTATATAGGCACCAGAAAATAGAATTGGATGAACAACCTTATCAGTGTGATTTGTGTGTATTTGAATGTATTGCTAAGGAAGATTTAATTATCCATATTGAATTACACTTACATGTACCTTAGACAATATAACTAACTATGAATGGTATTACTGCCGCGTTTTTGATCAACGTATACTCAATACAGTCTGCATAAATATGTATACACTTGGATTTTTTGTTTGTTTTCCTAGTAATTACGTTCATACATCTACTTAAATAACAGCAATGAAAATAAAACGTTATCATTCTGTTTTGAGCCTCATGTAAAGTGACTTAGAAAAAAAAGAGTTACATACTTACCATATACACGATGGTTTTTGTGACACTTTTTATTTTCTATCTTTAATTTCTTTAAATAAGCGTTCATATTCGATAGCTTTTCTTAACAGTATAGTGTTATCAACTGTTATATTCCCCCCCCCCCCCCCCCCCCCCCCCAATTGGACATGTTCTAGTCACGTTTATCTGTTGTATTGTCTTTTTAATTTGTTAGCTCACTTGAGCACGAAATGCTAGCTGAGCTATTGTGATCCCTCACATGTTTCTACAAGAAAACAACTTCTCCTAAACCAATGAACCAAATTCAAATTAGTTGTTGCTTTTGTGATTCTGTTTCAAAGACGTTCAAAGAAATGAATTATATGTAGTAGTTCTTTATATTCACCGCCATTGTATCATTGTGGTTTCGTGCTAGTTTATGTATATAAAGTGTACAAACAAATAATGCTATTCATTT
>JASEVX010000015.1:13267079-13302040 GCA_031761405.1 Serripes groenlandicus
TATGTCTCCTTCTTTCCTATTTTTTTTTTTTATTATGTCTCCTTCTTTCCTATTTTTTTTATTATGTCTCCTTCTTTCCTATTTCCCACTTATATTATTCCCCCAAAAAAAGCGGAAAAGTAGAAAGTAAAAAAGAGAAAAAGAGAGGGAAAAGAAGGAAAGAAAAAAAGAGGAAAATAAAAAAAATAAAAGGAAAAGAAGGAAATGAAAAAGACTGAAAAGAAAAAAAGAAAAAGAAAGTAGGAGATGGAAAAGAGGGTGCAAAGAAGGAAAGAAGGAAAAGAAAAGACGGAAAATTAGAAAAAGAGGGTAAAGAAAAAAAGAAAAAGAAGGAAAAGAAAAGAGAGAAAACGAAGAAAAAGAGGGAAAAGGAGAAAAAAGAGTGAAAATAAGAATAAAGAAAGAAAAAGAAGGAAAAGGAGAAGGAAAATAGGGGGGGGGGGGGGAAGGGAAAAGAAGGAAAAGAAGAAAAGAGGGTAAAGAAAAAGAAAAAGAGGAAGGAAAAGAAAAGAAGAGGGGAAAGAAGAAAACGAGGGAAAAAAAGAAAAAGAAGGAGAAGGGAAAGAAGAAGAGGGTTAAGAAGGAAAAGAAAAGAAAAGACGAAAAAGAAAGTAAAAAGAAAAAGAGGGAAAAGAAGGAAAGAAGGAAAAGAAAAGAAGAGGGATAAGAAGAAAAAGAGGGAAAATAAGAAAAAAGAAGGAAAAGAAGAAAGAAGAAGGAGCAGAAAAAGAGGGAAAAGAAGTAAAAGGAAAAAAAGAAAAAGAGGGAAAAGAAGGAAAAAAGTAAAAAAAAAAAGGATACAGAGGCAGAGACAGAGACAGACAGAGACAGAGAGAGACACAAACAGAGAGACAGAGACAGACACACAGAGACAGACAGACACAGAGACAGAGACAGGCACATACAGAGACACAGAAAGAGACAAAGATACACAGATAGAGGCCATAGCACACGAGTTTTTATATCTCTTTCCCAAATCATGAAAACAATGTTTATTAAACTATATATTATATACTCGGCGATAATTTTCGTTTTTAAGCGACAATATCCCTGTGCAGCTCATTTATTTTTAGCTCAGAAGCGGAGAGATCTGAATGACGTAATCTGCCAGTTTTGCAGTGACGTCACTTCGCAGGTACCGACAAATGTGTCATGTCGATTCAAGCTCTTATTTGCGGATTTAAAAGTGCAATTGTGGATTATTTAACTGTTCATCATGGAAATAAAGTGTTAAGTAGTGAAAACGGAGCTTAAAAGTGTAGAAAATTAAAAAAAGTAGTTCCGAAAATCCGGCTAGTGAGCTATATCGCACTATATAAGCTATATATAAGTTAGTGATAGGTTAGACAAACGATATGTAAATTATTCATGCTGTATAATTGTTTTGGCGTATAGCGACGTTTTAACATTGTTTAATGAGTTTTCATACGCTAGATATCAGTTTCTCAGTTGCGACATAAGTCCTACTGATCCATTTCTCCTGGCATCAGTAGGTAAGTCGATTTGTTAACCTCACTTGTCTTACCGCTAAAGAGGGTAAGCCATTACAATATATTTACAGTATATGGCATGACCCGACCAGGTTTCGAACCCGCGGCCTGGCATAAGCGCTACATCAACGGGGCCGATATAATCCTGCTACTGTTATAGTCGCTATTGATTTGTAATAAACCGTTATAAATGTGTATTAAATTTTACTATATTTTACAAGCATGTATAGCAATAATGAAAACTATGATTAGGCATCACAAATACTGGTCTTAGTGCACATCTTTCGCAAATGCAACTATAGGTTATGCATTATGACACGTGCATACATGTATATTGTTCACCCCGTGTCAACATGTACATGTAAACGCTTTTAAATCCGTTTGCAGAAGACACATTTTTAGACCATTTTGGAAAAAAGGAGAAATTGTTCAAAATGAGCAATGGGCGACAAGGATGTCATTTCTACCGTTTTAACAGTTTTTCGTGTGACCCGGCCAGGGATCGAACCCGCGGTATCTGAAGAACGAGTACATGTTCGACCAAATAACTGGTGATCCGACTGTGTAGAATGTGTAGTAGGATGTAAACAGTGCATAAGGGTTTGTTAATCTTGATTTGAGTCTGCTGCAGATTGGTTGAATAGGTTTCCGAGAAAAGGTACGACTTTCACTATACAACAAATATGCAGCAGACGACTTTGAAAACGTTTTCGCTTAAATATGGAAAACCTCTACAAATGCAAGTGTAACTACTGAAACAAGAGCACCGCCCGCGGGTGCCTGACGCTCGTCTGATATTATCCTTTTACGGTTTATTTATTTTATATAAAAAATATTCAAAGTCAGGAAGAATATTTACATATTATAATGACCGCTCACAGCTGCTATTTTTCAAGTATTGAAACAAGATTAACTATGTGGAAATAAATACAAGTTCATATACATGATAAGGAAGATCTTCACGTTGGATGGCTATCACAATCAGTCAAGATCATGAGCTGAGTCTTGTGTATGCAATTGAAAGGCAAATGATATTGGTACATTAAGTCAACTTTAAGATATTCATAATATGTTGAAGGACATTATGTTTTTATTGTTTAGGAAAAAATTTGAAATCAATGTAACAAACAAGAATTACGCGTTTAAATGTCTCGCTGTCCCCTGCTTTGACTATCTATCCATGAAAGAGTAAAAGACACAAAGTAAAATAACAAAACTTTAACTTTGAGCTAAACACAAAGTTCAAAAATACAAGATATTCGGAAAAAAACTAGAAAAAGAGCTTAACGCAATACTCAAAAATACAAGAAATTAAAAAAATAAAAATACAAGCGCAAAGTTCAAAAATACAAGAAATTAAATAATTTATTTTTTAGCTAAACGCAAAGATCAAAAATACAAGAAATTCAAAAAAGAGAAAGTACAAAAGTTTTTCCCTTAAACCTGTTTGATATGTTGAAGTACTTTATTATGAAATTTGAAATTATTCCAACAAAATATAAAGAAGCAATGTCCAATTCTCAAAATCCACAACAAATCACGCGGACGACGACGCAGACGACGACGATCAAGTGCCGACAATAAATCAGACGAGCTCAAAATGGGTGAAATACTCTGTGGCAAACGGACAAATTGCTCTCTTCCTTTTGTCACGATGTTTACAAGATTGGTCTGCTGCAGGCGTGATTAAGTGTCTTTTTGTCTGAAATGACACATGTTAAGTATGTCACACGAAAGCGTCGTTCTTTCCCTGTTAAAGCAAAGATAAGAATTATAATTGCAATTGCCCGCATTGAACAAAATGTTCTATTAATAAAAATCCCTTTTATTATACGCTCATAATGTCAGAAATGCAACTGTATTACACTCTCCAAGCCACGATTTCCGTAAGTCGGTGTGTTTACATGTAAATACCATCAGAGGACAAACCAGAAGTGTAGCTCCATTATGTAAATATGTTAAATATATAACGGAAAAGGTACTTGATCAGTTTCCTACGACAAGGACCGTCATTGTTAAATATAGATATAGCTAATTTGGAAGTTCTAATCTGGATATAGATAGTTATCATCTTTGCAAACAGTTATCAAAATTTACACAATAGCCAGCTGTCAGTTTCTGTATTTATCGAAAGATGGCGGACTCCTTCGAAGGGAAAACCAGTAAAAAGATGTACATATATCTAAAAGTCAGTGTTTGAACAAAAGTTACAATTTGGCTCATATCATCCTGTCCACCAGTTCAGTTTTATCATAGAAGAAGAGATTGCTGTAATTCAATGCCGATTTAAATTGTAATTAAACAATAATATTAGGGACTAATTCTAGTCTATTTCTTGGTCAATGTCTTTGGACCATAGCAATCGGCTGTAACGATTGATTGTTTGGTGTTTTACACTTTTAACGCTATTTAGGTTATATCACGGCCTTACCTCGGCAAGTTACTAGTACTACCGATTTATTTATCCTGACAGCTGTCAGTAGGTCGTAATGCAATGCAATGAACGCAGCCATTACTACAAATTTTAAAGTATTTAGTATGGCCCGGACGGGGATTGAACCCGCGGTCACTCGCACACGAGGCAGACGCTGTACCACTAAACCACCTAATGAGACCCCTTGCTAAAGACAATTATAGAGAGCAAATGATGTGGGTGTGTAAACCATGTCCAACACATATAGTGGAAGCTTACAATCACATGAGCTTCCGTCACTATACAACGGACACTTGCTATCGAAGACCTCTGAAGTACATTCACCTTGCCTGATCAGGTCCTTTCCTGTTTGCAGATCTTCAGCAAAATAAATTTGAAAACCCGGTGACAAAAGTACAAGCAGAACTTGGGAGCGGGATACGTAGGTTCGAACTCCGGACGGGTCAAACCCTAGACTCTAGGATGTAGCGCTTATGGCTAATCTGCTTGATGGTCAGGGTTTCCGGGATATCATTACGACGGATGAACCGGTGTCATGACAAATACTACCGGTGTACTGGTTACGTAACCAGGAAATGCCGTGGTATAACACAACTCATGTTGAAAGCGGCGTCAAACAAACCCCTCTTTCATAATGTTTTCAGCTCTAAAGGGACTGAATCCCATATGAGAAAAAAGCGGGAAAAAAAAGAAAATTGTTAAAAATTGCTATTACATGTACCTTGATGTTTTTGCATGCAAGGCATTGAGATTTGCTGACTGATGTACTACAATATATGCACACTATTAATATTGCGGAGAATTTTCGTTATTTTGCATTGTAAAATCTACTGGGTTAGTAACCCAGTAAATCTAAAAATATCGCTGTATATTTATCACGTTATCACTACAAGCGAATTGACAATCTCCTTCGCAGAGTTGTCGTTCCTTACACTCACGCATACATGAGTGTTAGAGAATGCCGAATTGAATCGACAAATTTAAATGTGCAGGAGGAAATTCCACGGGAAAACACGGAGAGGACGTTTTTTTAACTGCTTATTTCCTATGAAATAATGAAAAAAAAAGACTTGTACGACCTTCTACAACATTCCGTTACATATATATCGACGTATTTTGGATTAATTAGAATAAGTATAAAATATAACGATTTTGGACCGTTATGGTGTTCAGTCCCTTTAAACATGTTGTCTCGATGTTTAAAATGTCGTCTGCGACAGATGTATTTATGTGGTAAACGGTTATAGATACCAGTTATCGCTTACGAATTTTGTCCGTTAGTCAAACTGCCATAAATAGAACTGGAATACCCTTAATGACGTAAATCTAATGTTCAGCTAAATTTAAACGCGGACATTATGTTTCACTTATTACACGTGCATAAGTCGGGACAACCTGACAAACGATTTATTGTAAATTGAATGAACGACAAGGCAAACTACGAGTGTATAAAACCTAGTGGCTACACAATATTCACGATGATAACACATTCGTAACAAATAAAAGCTTAAAAAACACAATGGATCTGTTTGTCAGCACGGTGTTCGATGAGACAGAAGCTCAAAGAAAGGTAAAAGAATTATACTTTTAGTGTACATACCGAGGGGACCATACAGCTCACAGCTTGGTGGTCAACAAACATTCAGACGTTTTAAAAAGGGCAATGCGTCAGGCGTCATTGGTCAACAAACATTCCGACGTTTTAAAAAGGGCAATGCGTCAGGCGTCATTGGTCAACAAACATTCCGACGTTTTAAAAAGGGCAATGCGTCAGGCGTCATTGCAAATCAATGAGACAGGTGTCAGTTGTCTACCACCGATAAAGACAAATGACGCCTATCAGTCTATGTAGAAAAGCATCCAGTCGATTTGAAATACTTGTGTTGAGTACTGGTTTGAGAAAGCCAGGAAATACATGGGTGTCCGAAAAGTTCGTCGTGATATGGCTGAACAATTGTTGTAAATTGCGTTAAATCAATCTGTAGAATCAAGAAATCGAGAACATGACTGCTTGGTTTTCATTTGTTAGGCATATAATTTAATTTAATTTAATTTAATTTATGGCCATAAACATATTTCTATGTTTAATAAATGAACATACATGTACATAGCGACGAGAAAAAACAATTTTCATTAGCTAGGTCTTTATTTGTCATCAAGCCGAGCCCCGGTAGCTCAGTCGGTAGCGACGCGGGCTGTCAATCCAGGGGTTGTGAGCTCGGCCAAATTTCTTTTCGACGATTGACACAAGTCAATGCGACATGCGTCATTCGTCTTCCACCAATGGGCTAAAGCAGCCAGTTGCTTGTTGTGTGGAGTACTGGTGTGAGAAAACCAGGAAATGCATGAGTAGGTGAACTGGCCGCCGTGATATAACTGAGAAATTGTTAAAAACGGCGTTAAACCCCAATCAATCAATCAATTCGTCATGAACAGATTAACACACGACAAAATAAAAACCAAACAATGACATAATGATCGAAATAAAATAACAGCAATCAGTTCATGCATCATGTTACATATGGTGCACATAAGTCAAAATGCAGATATCAGAAATAAAGATTATGTTGAAAATAATGTGGCAAATGGTAACATGTACATTGTGAGCAATATCCATTCTCAACATTTTTACTAACAAACATATTTGAGACGTCCCGCGAGAAAACCAATATTGTGGACTCTGCGTAAAGTATCGACCCAGATCATCCTAAGCATGCCGCGCAGGCGTACCCGGATAGACACTTTTAGCTTCAGGTGGATTTTCTGTTTCAGGAAACATGTACATTGTGAGCAATATCCATTCTCAACAATGTTACTAACAAACATAGTTGAGACGTCCCGCGAGAAAACCAATATTGTGGACTCTGCGTAAAGTATCGACCCAGATCATCCTAAGCATGCCGCGCAGGCGTACCCGGATAGACACTTTTAGCCTCCGGTGGATTTTCTGTTTCAGGAATCATTCCTCTATGCCTCTTTATGCACCCAAGCTGAAGGATTCAAATAAATGTATGTTTTTTTCTTTCGAAAAACGCTTCTATGACTAATTGGGAAACAGTGAATATTCCCACTTACAAATCCCCTTTTGAAAACATTGTAGCAAAACGAGAAATTGCTAGTTTTGAAAAATATTTTTGCCACAATGTTTTCAAAAGTTTTCTACTACAGGTGGGAAAGGGTGCAACACACAACCATTACAGGAATAATTCCAGGGACATGGAACAATGTGTTTTTAGCCAACAAAATATTCGTTTGTACACAAATGATTATATGCTTCAGATACTAGAAAGAATCGGCACACGGAGCAAACTCTTGTGATCATCATCAGCCAAACATGATAGGGTGTGAGAATCAAAAGATGAGGTACACGTTTGCATTAATGAACAGTGTAGATCCAGATCAGCCCGTACATCTGATCAATCTGATCAGAATACACACAACTTCACAGAAGTATCTAACAAAAACTCGTACATGTATATATATTATGTGAATAGCGTAAATATTAGTATATGATGGCTCGGGACCGATCTGAAAACCTTCTACGACTTATTGACACACAGTACAGATTCAGATCCAGCTGTGTAGACGCACAGGGTCATCTGTATCTGTACTGATCAGAAATGCCTTAACCCTTTCCCACTTACAAATCAGATTACTTTGAAAACAAATAGAAATATTGAAAATCTTTATAAATAGAGATGAAAACATTATGGCAAAAGGAGAAATTGTTCGTTTTGAGCAATTTCTTATTTTGACACAATGTTTTCAAAAATCGTCTGTTTTTCTCTAAGTCTTAACATATTTTTTATTATATAATATTTACCTGTCATTTAATACCCGATATTTAATCTCAAATCCGATTTATTCCATCCAAGAAATTCTCCGCGTATCGCTTATAACACATTAACACATTCTAGTGTTATCCAAATCTGTGCGAGGACGCAGAATGTAATTACAACCTTCACTTAAAGTATTTTTTAAGCCTAGCTCGATATGTAAATTATATTTTCATAATCAAATTGACACATTGGTTTTATATAATAATATATATCATCTTCCACTCACTTTGCACTCTCATCACTATTTATAAATATCCCAGACATACTTCTCTCGCTTATCTTTAATTTGTTCTCACTCTTACCAATTTGTTTACTCTCATTCCTTGGCTTATTTTTATTTTTTTGTACTGGTACGCACAGACTATTTTATCATTAACACAAATAATCATTTAAATCAGCTTCCTTTTCTGCCTCCGGTTCTCCACTAAGAATCGATTTTAGTCTGACCACTTAGCATCAAAGACAGATCTAGTGGACAGCAGTCTAAAGTAATCGAAACTATCCTCAGACAATTGATCGCTGGATATCCAGGCGAGAAGATGTAGCATAGCCGGGTTGGGATGAAAACGCCAACCCAGCTTCTCTAACTATCTTATCGAATATTACCTCCGATGCCAAAAGGGGGCTATCAGTAGGACTCTGTGTACTGCTGAGAGCGAAGGATATTCTTAAGCATGATTGGGATCAACACGAACGGGGGGGAAGTGTACCCGAACAGAAGGTCCCAATCGAGGGTCAATGCGTCCACTGCCCTTGCTGCAGGGTCGTACATCGGTTACAGAGTAGCAGCCGATGATCGACTTTGGTGGCAAACAGATCCACTAAGTGAGTTCCGAAAAGGTGAAACAGGGAGTGAACTATTGTCTTATTCAATGTTCCATCCGTAGGCAAGATTGTTCTGACGGCCCCGTGTTAAAACAAATTAAGTGATTCGTACGACGTAACAGTTTCTTATTGGCTTATGATAATGTTCTAATAATTATAATAATAAGCGGTACGCGGAGAATTTTTTGGATGACATTAAACGGGTTTGAGATCATAAATAAGTTATCAAATGACACGTAAGTATTCTATAACAAAGATATTTGCCAACACTATAATATCCGTTTTACACAAATAATTATATGCTTCAGATACAAGATGGAATCGGCACACAAAGCAATCTCTTATGCTCAGCGTGTATATGTTATATGTGAATCACGTAGATATTGATTTATTTCTCCTCCCACGAAATTCTAGCAATTTCATTGGTTAAAGCGTGTCACGTGCAGACCCCCTATATTTCTATAGGGGGTGAGTAAATTTCATAGGGGGTGAGTAAAGTAAAAAAGTCAGTTCAAAGGTTGGTTTTCGTAAAGTGGCTCTCAAATGTTACCAGTTACCCAGAACTAAATGAAATGAATTGAAATAAATGTGTTCATGTTGAACCGGTGTATTTTTAAAAATAATATATCTATTCCAATTCTTTAATCAATATTGATAGATCTTTTACTCATGATGTCATATTATGCTACCAACACATATCAACAAGTTATAGTATAGTTCAGTTTAAAGTGGTCGACGAAATAAATACATTATTGGGTTTGTTACTGACCCACTACGGAAATATAGGGGGTATGTTGGATGAATAGGGGGACTCGGCTATCGCCTCGCCCCCTATTAATCCTACAGACCCCCTATATTTCCGTAGTGGGTCAGTAACAAACCAAATAACTTATATTAGACTGCTATTGCTTATATTCATCTACGCAAAAGTGTACCTTTTGCGATGTAAATGTGTATGTATTACAACTGTAGATTAATATCTGCCTATGCATCCAAGTTGAATGATTCAAATAGATATACAAGGTTTTTCGAAAGACTTCTAAAAATATGACTTAATTGGCAAACAGTGCATATTCAGATGCAGCTGTGTGTGTGTACAGGATGATCCGGATCTGTACTAGTCACAAATGCCTTAACCCTTTCCCCCTTAAAACAAATATGCAGCAGACGACTTTTAAGACGGGAAAGTGTTTTTACAGTTTGTTTGGTGGATCATTGCTCTTTATTATTATTAAAAACATCTAGGTAAAAACAAGGAAACTATAAATAAAGGTATAATTAAAGTGAAAAGTTGAAAAACAATGTTTTCAAAAGTTGTCTTGCTACATGTGGCAAAAGGGTTAACTCTTTCAGCGCCAAAGGCAATATCGAGGTTTTTGCAAACAATACTGATTCAGGCGAGTCAGCTCGTAACGAGCTGTCTCACCTGAAATCAGCATTGTTTGCTTTTTTAGTCATCAAAATAGTCCGAAACTTTTATTCAATGAGAAATGGAGACGCTCGATTTTGAACATGGAAGAGTCTACTTTAAACAATTCGGCGCTGAAAGAGTTCAGAACATGACACACAGCTCTTTCATTAATACTCCCAGAGATAAAAGAAAAAAGTTTTGCCAACAATAGTTATGTTATTACACAAATAATCCTATGCTACAGATTATAGAAACTATCAGCACATTGAGCAAACTGTATTCAAATGATCAAATAAAGCAATTATCCTTTAGTCACTTTGTTTTCAAAAGGCGTCTGCTACAGGCGGTGAAGGGTAGGATCACTGCTTATTTATTTTTAAAAACATCTAGGTCAAATCAAAATCAAATTTTCAAAAGAAAAACTGTTCTACAAGTGCGATATTGTTACCAACATAACATACAACTCTTACAGGAATAAATCCAGAGATATGCGTTTTCCAACAATATATATGTAATTACACAAATAATCCTATCCTACAGATATAAGAAATACTAGAAATAATCGGCTCACTGAGCAGCAAACTCTTATGATTAACAACGTGATAGGGCAAATGAGCAAGTGCATGGGAAAATGTATAATTTTGAATTTATTAACAGTGTAGGTTCAGATCAGCCTGTACAACTTGACAGAAGCATCTAACAAAGCGTGTATATGTTATTGATTAGACTGATGCCTCAAGACTGATCTGAATCTAAACTATTCACAAATGCAAACTTGTACCTTTTGCGATGCACAGGCGTATTTATTACATCTGTAGATAAATATATGACTGCATCCAAGCTGAAGGATTCAAATAGATAATGTTTAAAGAAGTTTTTCAAAAATCTTCTATGACTAATTGTTAAACAGTGAAGATTCAAATCCAGCTGTGTGGATGCACATGATGATCTGAATCTTTATTGATCACAAATGCCTTAAACTTGCAGCAGACAACTTTGAAAACAGCTGAGCAAAAATATGGGTAAACCTATATTAATTGAATCTAAATTATTAACTCTTTCAGCGCCAAAGGCAATATTGAGGTTTTTGCAAACAATACTGATTCAGGCGAGTCAGCTCGTAACGAGCTGCCTCACCTGAAATCAGCATTGTTTGCCTTTTATTTATCAAAATAGTCCAAATGTTTATTAACATGAGAAATGGAGACACCCGATTTTGAACATGGAAGAGTCTACTTGAAACAATTCGGCGCTGAAAGGGTTAAATACAGTTGAAAACATTGTCGCAAATTGAACAGTTTAGGTCAGCTTGTTTATTTGCATACAAAACTTGACAGAAGACTCTTAAAAGGCGTATAATATGTTATGTGAACAGCGTAGATATCGATTAGACTGCGATTGCTCAGACTGATCGGAATCTAAGCTGTTCACAAATGCCTACTTGTACCTTTTCCAATGCGCAGGCTCAAATAAGGAATTTAGACCATGGAATCAGAAAGCGTCTATTTGTGGGAAAAGGATAATACAAATATACAACAAGGTAATACAATTAAACGAGAGTGACAGTAAAATGTCAAAATTGTCACGAGATTCCAAGATGGTATTTAAAACGGACTTTCTCGGTTTATTCTGTGAGAAGGCTAACTAACTCTTGTAACCCAATGTGTTGGTTTGCTTCAACTGGTGTTTAAGACGATGTCAATCTGAAATTATATAATTACATGTACTTTTATATAAAATGATACGAATCCAATCATAATTTCAACAGTACAAGTATATATTCTTTAAAGCACTTAATTAAAAGGTGCATGCCTCTATATCCACGTTATTCCATTCAGACGGCATTTGCCATATTTCACCAAGTTTACATACACGTATTACTGTATAGTAAAATAGTTTTTCGTCAAATTGCACAGTGTTTCGATAAAATAACGATATGGCAAACTAGAGTGTCCTTTTTGTAATGAATTTACTGACTGACCTTCCATCTTATATTTATAATGGATTTGTACATTTCTTCTTGTTAACAATCTACATGTGTAAAAGGGTTTAAAAACATACGTACATGATCTTTTATTTGTTAACTATTTCCCACCTGACACGTTCATAGCATCGTGTTTATTAAAAGCATTTGCTCCTTTTCCCTCAATAAACTCAACAATTTACCACTTGTAGACGCATTTTGATGCATATGATGCGACTTTTGAAAACATTGTGACAAACGTATACATGGTTCAAAACGAGCTGTTGCTCCTTATGCCACAATTATTCGAAACGAGAGGTAATTACTCCTTACGTAGTCGGCTATTGTAGCTCTTAAGTCCACAGTGCGTTGATCTGTGTTTTCATCTGAATGTAAAAGTGTATTCCTTACCTAGTCTAGGAGTGTGGGTAAAAATGTTATATATACCGAGTTCAGGAGTGTAGTTCCGAAGTCCAGTGTGCGTTGATCCATTCTCCTTGTGTTTGTGTAGTCGTCTATGCAAGCGGGTCTCTATCATCTCGGTGTTTTATATCTGGAACAAAAACGGAACATGGTTAGCATGTGGAAAGCAAACACATAACTCGTATATTGAAAATAGTTTGAAGATCAATCATATATGAATAAAGCTTCTGTTCTAAAAACCATTTTGACCGGTTCTCTCATGTAGACGCATTCTGGTGCAATTGAAGCAGTCGAGTTTTGAAAACCTAGTGACAAAAGTAGAAAATGCGCAACAAACTTCCTAACCCTTTCCTACATGTAGACGCAGTTTGATGCATATGATGCGGTTTTTGAAAGCATTGTGACATCGGAAGACATGGTTCAAAATGAATAGTTGCTCCTTATGCCACAATTATTCTAAACGAGCAAGTAATTACTTCTTACCTTGTCGAGGGTTGTAGCTCTGACGGTGTGGGCGGTGATCTGTGTTTTCATCTGTGAAAGCGCATCTCTGTCATCTCGGTGTTTTATATCTGGAACAAAAACGGAACATGGTTAGCATGTGGAAAACTAACACATAATTCGTATATTGCACATAGTTTGAAGATCAATCATATATGAATAAAGCTTCTGTTCTAAGAACCATTTTGACCCGTTCTCTCATGTAGACGCATTTTGGTGCAATTGAAGCAGTCGAGTTTTGAAAACCTAGTGACAAAAGTAGAAAATGCTCGACAAACTTCCTAACCCTTTCCTACATGTAGATGCAGTTTGATGCATATGATGCGGTTTTTGAAAACATTGTGACATCGGAAGACATGGTTCAAAATGAATAGTTGCTCCTTATGCCACAATTATTCTAAACGAGCAAGTAATTAATTCTTACCTTGTCGGGGGTTGTAGCTGTGACGGTGGGGACGGTGATCTGGGTTTTCATCTGTGAAGGCGCATCTCTGTCATCTCGGTTTTTTATATCTGGAACCAAATCCGAACATAGTTTAGCAAATGGAAGGCAAACACATATTCAAAACTATAAAGTAAAAGGAGGTGTCATCTTTTAGGAGTCCGGCCGGACGTGTTGTTAAGTCTAAAATCCAAATTCTTTATTTTGCTGTGTATTCATCTATTCTAACAATAATGTAAAGGAGTATTTGTTACTTAGTCTAAGAGTGTGGGGTTGATTATCCTTGCTGCTTGATTCATTCTTCTTTGTAGAAAGTAAAAAAATGTTAGTACTATACCGAATTCAGGAGTGTAGTTCCGAAGTCCAGTGTGCGTTGATCCATTATCCTTGTGTCTTGTGTTGTCGCCTATGCAAGCGGGTCTCTATCTTCTCGGTGTTTTAAATCTGGAACCAAATCCGAACATAGTTTAGCAAATGGAAGGCAAACACATATTCAAAACTATAAAGTAAAACTAGCTGTCATCTTTTAGGAGTCCGGCCGGACGTGTTGTTAAGTCTAAAATCCAAATTCTTTATTTTCTGTGTATTCATCTATTCTAACAATAATGTAAAGGTGTATTTGTTACTTAGTCTAAGAGTGTGGGGTTCATTATCCTTGCTGCTTGCTGCGTTGGTTCATTCTTCTTTGTAGAAAGTAAAAAAATGTTAGTACTATACCGAATTCAGTAGTGTAGTTCCGAAGTCCAGTGTGCGTTGATCCATTCTCCTTGTGCCTTGTGTTGTCGTCTATGCATGCTGGTCTCTATCTTCTCGGTGTTTTAAATCTGGAACCAAATCCGAACATAGTTTAGCAAATGGAAGGCAAACACATATTCAAAACTATAAAGTAAAACTAGCTGTGATCTTTTAGGAGTCCGGCCGGACGTGTTGTTAAGTCTAAAATCCAAATTCTTTATTTTCTGTGTATTCATCTATTCTAACAATAATGTAAAGGTGTATTTGTTACTTAGTCTAAGAGTGTGGGGTTCATTATCCTTGCTGCTTGCTGCGTTGATTCATTCTTCTTTGTAGAAAGTAAAAAAATGTAAGTACTATACCGAATTCAGTAGTGTAGTTCCGAAGTCCCGTGTGCGTTGATCCATTCTCCTTGTGCCTTGTGTTGTCGTCTATGCATGCTGGTCTCTATCTTCTCGGTGTTTTAAATATGGAACCAAATCCGAACATAGTTTAGCAAATGGAAGGCAAACACATATTCAAAACTATAAAGTAAAACTAGCTGTCATCTTTTAGGAGTCCGGCCGGACGTGTTGTTAAGTCTAAAATCCAAATTCTTTATTTTCTGTGTATTCATCTATTCTAACAATAATGTAAAGGTGTATTTGTTACTTAGTCTAAGAGTGTGGGGTTCATTATCCTTGCTGCTTGCTGCGTTGGTTCATTCTTCTTTGTAGAAAGTAAAAAAATGTTAGTACTATACCGAATTCAGTAGTGTAGTTCCGAAGTCCAGTGTGCGTTGATCCATTCTCCTTGTGCCTTGTGTTGTCGTCTATGCAAGCTGGTCTCTATCTTCTCGGTGTTTTAAATCTGGAACCAAATCCGAACATAGTTTAGCAAATGGAAGGCAAACACATATTCAAAACTATAAAGTAAAACTAGCTGTCATCTTTTAGGAGTCCGGCCGGACGTGTTAAGTCTAAAATCCAAATTCTTTATTTTCTGTGTATTCATCTATTCTAACAATAATGTGAAGGTGTATTTGTTACTTAGTCTAAGAGTGTGGGGTTCATTATCCTTGCTGCTTGCTGCGTTGGTTCATTCTTCTTTGTAGAAAGTAAAAAAATGTTAGTACTATACCGAATTCAGTAGTGTAGTTCCGAAGTCCAGTGTGCGTTGATCCATTCTCCTTGTGTCTTGTGTTGTCATCTATGCATGCTGGTCTCTATCTTCTCGGTGTTTTAAATCTGGAACCAAATCCGAACATAGTTTAGCAAATGGAAGGCAAACACATATTCAAAACTATAAAGTAAAACTAGCTGTCATCTTTTAGGAGTCCGGCCGGACGTGTTGTTAAGTCTAAAATCCAAATTCTTTATTTTCTGTGTATTCATCTATTCTAACAATAATGTGAAGGTGTATTTGTTACTTAGTCTAAGAGTGTGGGGTTCATTATCCTTGCTGCTTGCTGCGTTGGTTCATTCTTCTTTGTAGAAAGTAAAAAAATGTTAGTACTATACCGAATTCAGTAGTGTAGTTCCGAAGTCCAGTGTGCGTTGATCCATTCTCCTTGTGTCTTGTGTTGTCGTCTATGCAAGCGGGTCTCTATCTTCTCGGTGTTTTAAATCTGGAACCAAATCCGAACATAGTTTAGCAAATGGAAGGCAAACACATATTCAAAACTATAAAGTAAAACTAGCTGTCATCTTTTAGGAGTCCGGCCGGACGTGTTGTTAAGTCTAAAATCCAAATTCTTTATTGTCTGTGTATTCATCTATTCTAACAATAATGTAAAGGTGTATTTGTTACTTAGTCTAAGAGTGTGGGGTTCATTATCCTTGCTGCTTGCTGCGTTGGTTCATTCTTCTTTGTAGAAAGTAAAAAAATGTTAGTACTATACCGAATTCAGTAGTGTAGTTCCGAAATCCAGTGTGCGTTGATCCATTCTCCTTGTGCCTTGTGTTGTCGTCTATGCAAGCTGGTCTCTATCTTCTCGGTGTTTTAAATCTGGAACCAAATCCGAACATAGTTTAGCAAATGGAAGGCAAACACATATTCAAAACTATAAAGTAACCTAGCTGTCATCTTTTAGGAGTCCGGCCGGACGTGTTAAGTCTAAAATCCAAATTCTTTATTTTCTGTGTATTCATCTATTCTAACAATAATGTGAAGGTGTATTTGTTACTTAGTCTAAGAGTGTGGGGTTCATTATCCTTGCTGCTTGCTGCGTTGGTTCATTCTTCTTTGTAGAAAGTAAAAAAATGTTAGTACTATACCGAATTCAGTAGTGTAGTTCCGAAGTCCAGTGTGCGTTGATCCATTCTCTTTGTGTCTTGTGTTGTCGTCTATGCAAGCGGGTCTCTATCTTCTCGGTGTTTTATATCTGGAACAAAAACGGAACAGGGTTAGCATGTGGAAAACTAACGCATAATTCGTATATTGCAAATGGTTTGAAGATCAATCATATATGAATAAAGCTTCTTAATGCTCCTTATGCCACAATTATTCTAAACGAGCAAGTAATTAATTCTTACCTTGTCGGGGGTTGTAGCTGTGACGGTGGGGACGGCGATCTGGGTTTTCATCTGTGAAGGCGCATCTCTGTCATCTCGGTTTTGTATCATCTGGAACAAAAACGGAACATGGGTTAGCATGTGGAAAACTAACACATAATTCATATATTGCAAATAGTTTCAAGATCAATCATATATGAATAAAGCTTCTGTTCTAAGAACCATTTTGACCCGTTCTCTCATGTAGACGCATTTTGGTGCAATTGAAGCAGTCGAGTTTTGAAAACCTAGGTACAAAAGTAGAAAATTCTCAACAAACTTCCTAACCATTTCCCACATGTAGACGCAGAATGATGCATATGATGCGATTTTTGAAAACATTGTGACATCGGAAGACATGGTTCAAAATGAATAGTTGCTCCTTATGCCACAATTATTCTAATCGAGCAAGTAATTACTGCTTACCTAGTCGGTTTTAGGCTCTGACGGTAGGGGCGGTGATCTGTGTTTTCATCTGTGAAGGCGCATCTCTGTCATCTCGGTTTTTTTATATCTGGAACCAAATCCGAACATAGTTTAGCAAATGGAAGGCAAACACATATTCAAAACTATAAAGTAAAAGGAGCTGTCATCTTTTAGGAGTCCGGCCGGACGTGTTGTTAAGTCTAAAATCCAAATTCTTTATTTTGCTGTGTATTCATCTATTCTAACAATAATGTAAAGGAGTATTTGTTACTTTGTCTAAGAGTGTGGGGTTGATTATCCTTGCTGCTTGATTCATTCTTCTTTGTAGAAAGTAAAAAAATGTTAGTACTATACCGAATTCAGGAGTGTAGTTCCAAACTCCAGTGTGCGTTGATCCATTCTCCTTGTGTCTTGTGTTGTCGCCTATGCAAGCGGGTCTCTATCTTCTCGGTGTTTTAAATCTGGAACCAAATCCGAACATAGTTTAGCAAATGGAAGGCAAACACATATTCAAAACTATAAAGTAAAAGTAGCTGTCATATTTTAGGAGTCCGGCCGGACGTGTTGTTAAGTCTAAAATCCAAATTCTTTATTTTGCTGTGTATTCATCTATTCTAACAATAATGTAAAGGAGTATTTGTTACTTAGTCTAAGAGTGTGGGGTTGATTATCCTTGCTGCTTGATTCATTCTTCTTTGTAGAAAGTAAAAAAATGTTAGTACTATACCGAATTCAGGAGTGTAGTTCCGAAGTCCAGTGTGCGTTGATCCATTCTCCTTGTGTCTTGTGTTGTCGCCTATGCAAGCGGGTCTCTATCTTCTCGGTGTTTTAAATCTGGAACCAAATCCGAACATAGTTTAGCAAATGGAAGGCAAACACATATTCAAAACTATAAAGTAAAACTAGCTGTAATCTTTTAGGAGTCCGGCCGGACGTGTTGTTAAGTCTAAAATCCAAATTCTTTATTTTCTGTGTATTCATCTATTCTAACAATAATGTAAAGGTGTAATTGTTACTTAGTCTAAGAGTGTGGGGTTCATTATCCTTGCTGTTTGCTGCGTTGGTTCATTCTTCTTTGTAGAAAGTAAAAAAATGTTAGTACTATACCGAATTCAGTAGTGTAGTTCCGAAGTCCAGTGTGCGTTGATCCATTCTCCTTGTGTCTTGTGTTGTCGTCTATGCATGCTGGTCTCCATCTTCTCGGTGTTTTAAATCTGGAACCAAATCCGAACATAGTTTAGCAAATGGAAGGCAAACACATATTCAAAACTATAAAGTAAAACTAGCTGTCATCTTTTAGGAGTCCGGCCGGACGTGTTGTTAAGTCTAAAATCCAAATTCTTTATTTTCTGTGTATTCATCTATTCTAACAATAATGTAAAGGTGTATTTGTTACTTAGTCTAAGAGTGTGGGGTTCATTATCCTTGCTGCTTGCTGCGTTGGTTCATTCTTCTTTGCAGAAAGTAAAAAAATGTTAGTACTATACCAAATTCAGAAGTGTAGTTCCGAAGTCCAGTGTGCGTTGATCCATTCTGCTTGTGCCTTGTGTTGTCGTCTATGCATGCTGGTCTCTATCTTCTCGGTGTTTTAAATCTGGAACAAAAACGGAACATGGTTAGCATGTGGAAAACTAACACATAATTCGTATATTGCACATAGTTTGAAGATCAATCATATATGAATAAAGCGGAAGACATGGTTCAAAATGAATAGTTGCTCCTTATGCCACAATTATTCTAAACGAGCAAGTAATTAATTCTTACCTTGTCGGGGGTTGTAGCTGTGACGGTGGGGACGGTGATCTGGGTTTTCATCTGTGAAGGCGCATCTCTGTCATCTCGGTTTTGTATCATCTGGAACAAAAACGGAACATGGTTAGCATGTGGAAAACTAACACATAATTCGTATATTGCACATAGTTTGAAGATCAATCATATATGAATAAAGCTTCTGTTCTAAGAACCATTTTGACCCGTTCTCTCATGTAGACGCATTTTGGTGCAATTGAAGCAGTCGAGTTTTGAAAACCTAGTGACAAAAGTAGAAAATGCTCAACAAACTTCCTAACCCTTTCCCACATGTAGACGCAGTTTGATGCATATGATGCGGTTTTTGAAAACATTGTGACATCGGAAGACATGGTTCAAAATGAATAGTTGCTCCTTATCCCACAATTATTCTAAACGAGCAAGTAATTACTGCTTACCTAGTCGGTTTTAGGCTCTGACGGTGGGGGCGGGGATCTGTGTTTTCATCTGTGAAGGCGCATCTCTGTCATCTCGGTTTTGTATCATCTGGAACCAAATCCGAACATAGTTTAGCAAATGGAAGGCAAACACATATTCAAAACTATAAAATAAAACTGTCATCTTTTAGGAGTCCGGCCGGACGTGTTGTTAAGTCTAAAATCCAAATTCTTTATTTTGCTGTGTATTCATCTATTCTAACAATAATGTAAAGGTGTATTTGTTACTTAGTCTAAGAGTGTGGGGGGTCGTCCGGTATCCTGGCTGATTGCTGAGTTGATCCATTCTTCTTTGTAGAAAGTAAAACAATGTTAATAGTATACCGAATTCAGGAGCGTAGTTCCGAAGTCCAGTGTGCGTTGATCCAGTCTCCTTGTGTATGTGTAGTCGCCTATGCAAGCGGGTCTCCATCATCTCGGTGTTTTATATCTGGAACAAAAACGGAACATGGTTAGCATGTGGAAAACTAACACATAATTCGTATATTGCACATAGTTTGAAGATCAATCATATATGAATAAAGCTTCTGTTCTAAGAACCATTTTGACCCGTTCTCTCATGTAGACGCATTTTGGTGCAATTGAAGCAGTCGAGTTTTGAAAACCTAGTGACAAAAGTAGAAAATGCTCGACAAACTTCCTAACCCTTTCCTACATGTAGACGCAGTTTGATGCATATGATGCGGTTTTTGAAAACATTGTGACATCGGAAGACATGGTTCAAAAACAATAGTTGCTCCTTATGCCACAATTATTCTAAAAGAGTAAGTAATTAATTCTTACCTTGTCGGGGGTTGTAGCTGTGACGGTGGGGACGGTGATCTGGGTTTTCATCTGTGAAGGCGCATCTCTGTCATCTCGGTTTTGTATCATCTGGAACAAAAACGGAACATGGGTTAGCATGTGGAAAACTAACACATAATTCATATATTGCAAATAGTTTGAAGATCAATCATATATGAATAAAGCTTCTGTTCTAAGAACCATTTTGACCCGTTCTCTCATGTAGACGCATTTTTGTGCAATTGAAACAGTCGAGTTTTGAAAACCTAGTGACAAAAGTAGAAAATGCTCAACAAACTTCCTAACCCTTTCCCACATGTAGACGCAGTTTGATGCATATGATACGGTTTTTGAAAACATTGTGACAGCGGAAGACATGGTTCAAATTGAATAGTTGCTCCTTATGCCACAATTATTCTATACGAGCAAGTAATTACTGCTTACCTAGTCGGTTTTAGGCTCTGACGGTGGGGGCGGGGATCTGTGTTTTCATCTGTGAAGGCGCATCTCTGTCATCTCGGTTTTGTATCATCTGGAACCAAATCCGAACATAGTTTAGCAAATGGAAGGCAAACACATATTCAAAACTATAAAATAAAACTGTCATCTTTTGCTACTGCTCCATTTCCATACATGAACAACTCTGCTGCTCCATTTCCATACATGAAAAACTCTACTGCTCCATTTCCATACATGAAAAACACTGCTGCTCCATTTCCAAACATGAAAAAACACTGCTGCTCCATTTCCATACATGAAACACTCTGATGCTCCATTTCTATACATGAAAACTCTGCTGCTCCATTTCCATACATGAAAAACACTGCAGCTCCATTTCCATACATGAAAAACACTGCTGCTCCATTTCCATACATGAAAAACTCTGCTGCTCCATTTCCATACACGAAAAACTCTGCTGCTATACATGACAAACTTTGCTGCTCCATTTTCATACATGTAAGAATAAACATGCTCCATATCCATACATGAAAAACGCTACTGATCCATTTCCATACATGAAAAACTGTGCTGCTCCATTTCCAAACATGAAAAAACACTGCTGCTCCATTTCCATACATGAAAAACACTGCAGCTCCATTTCCATACATGAAAAACACTACTGCTCCATTTCCATACATGAAAAACTCTACTGCTCCATTTCCATACATGAAAAACACTGCTGCTCTATTTCCATACATGAAAAACTCTGCTGCTCCATTTCCATACATGAAAAACTCTGCTGCTCCATTTCCATACATGAAAAACTCTGCTGCTCCATTTCCAGGAATGAAAAACTCTGCTGCTCCATTTCCATACATGAAAAACACTGCAGCTCCATTTCCATACATGAAAAACACTACTGCTCCATTTCCATACATGAAAAACTCTACTGCTCCATTTCCATACATGAAAAACACTGCTGCTCTATTTCCATACATGAAAAACTCTGCTGCTCCATTTCCATACATGAAAAACTCTGCTGCTCCATTTCCATACATGAAAAACTCTGCTGCTCCATTTCCAGGAATGAAAAACTCTGCTGCTCCATTTCCATACATGAAAAACACTGCTGCTTCATTTCCAAACATGAAAAACTCTACTGCTCCATTTCCATACATGAAAAACTCTACTGCTCCATTTCCATACATGAAAAACACTGCTGCTATATTTCCATACATGAAAGACTCTGCTGCACCATTTCCATACATGAAAAACTCTGCTGCTCCATTTCCATACATGAAAAACACTGCAGCTCCATTTCTATACATGAAAAACTGTGCTGCTGCTCCATTTCCATACATGAAAAACTCTGCTGCTCCATTTCCATACATGAAAAACTCTGCTGCTCCATTTCCATACATGAAAAACTCTGCTGCTCCATTTCCATACATGAAAAACTCTACTGCTCCATTTCCATACATGAAAAACACTGCTGCTCTATTTCCATACATGAAAAACTCTGCTGCTCCATTTCCATACATGAAAAACTCTGCTGCTCCATTTCCATACATGAAAAACACTGCTGCTCTATTTCCATACATGAAAAACTCTGCTGCTCCATTTCCATACATGAAAAACTCTGCTGCTCCATTTCCATACATGAAAAACACTGCTGCTCCATTTCCATACATGAAAAACTCTGCTGCTCCATTTCCATACATGAAAAACTCTGCTGCTCCATTTCCATACATGAAAAACTCTACTGCTCCATTTCCATAAATGAAAAACATTGCTGCTCCATTTCCATACATGAAAAACTCTACTGCTCCATTTCCATGAGTGAATCCATGATATACAGGGTCATTGTAAACTCAAAACATCTGATAATTATAATGGATTTGAACATGTGGTATGTTTTACAGTTGTGCTAGATGGCAGTACATAATTTGCGTTGTAGGTTAGAACCTATTGTTGAACGAAATGTTGTTTCAAACTATCTTCAAGGCGAGCGTTCGGTAAATATCTTTCTTCTTAAGAACAATCTGCATGAGGAAAAGTGTTGAATTTATTTTAAACAAGAAAATGTGTCCATGGAACACGGATGCCCCGGTTGTTAATTATATTTTAAAACAAAACTTTTATCTAAATAAAAAACACAGTCAGTGGTTAATAATATAAAATGTTGATTGTCATTTGTGTGAAGTTTCATAATGATAGGACATCAGGTTCACTAAAATCTAACTTGACCAAAAACTTTAACCTGAGAATGGAATGGACGAACAGACAGACGAACAGACGGACGAACAGTTGGTCCAACCTCAAATTGATACAATTTTTTAAACAATGATATGTTGATTGTCATTTGTGTGAAGTTTCATAATGATAGGACATCAGGTTCACTAAAATCTAACTTGACCAAAAACTTTAACCTGAGAATGGAATGGACGAACAGACAGACGAACAGACGGACGAACAGTTGGTCCAACCTCAAATTGATACCATTTTTTAAACAATGATATGTTGATTGTCATTTGTATGAAGTTTCATAATGATAGTACATCAACTTCACTAAAATCTAACTTGACCAAAAACTTTAACCTGAGCGGGACGGACGAACGGACGAACGGACGGACGGACGGACTAACAGACCGGAAAACTATATGCCCCTCATACTTCGTATGCCGGGGCATAAAAATAACTTTTAATAAATGTTCTTAAGGTCCACTTTTACTACGCAAAGTTGTACTGACAATAATAGGAACTAAACTTTATCCTTTCAGCAAAGTAATGAAAAATCTTCATATCTAGATATACAACTATTGAAAAGAGCTGTAAACATTGTGAAAAAGGAGAAATTACTCCTCCTTTTGCCATAATATTTTCAAAAGTCGTCTGCTGCAGAGGCGTCGGGAAGCGTCTGTATGTGAAAAAGGGTTAACATAAAGTCATTGTTAAGATACTTATTATCAATCTTTAATTAACAAATTTTCGATCACTTGGTTTTCATCAAAATGAAATTTCGTTTAAGTACAGATCATTTTGATGTAGTAGACCTAATAGTAAAGTGTTTTACTGACTTGCTTCCCCTTGAACGACCTAAAATCTCCTTATGACGTCTCCTTATCACACCTGAACTCTTTAACTGGCCTGCACATACATTTCTGTTTTTTTTTTTTTTTTTAATCATGATGAAGAGCAAGTGGTCGAACATTTGAAAATCATAAATTTACCGCCAAAATGAAATAAGTCGAAAACATTTAAGAAAGTTGAATTTCAAATTTACACTGCCTCTTTAAACCACAATGTTTAGTACATCTACTATTTCTGATATGTGCTAAAAAGTAAACGTAGGAAATGTTAAAATGAAAAGAAGCTATGTTCAAACAGGGACACTGGACACTGTAATACATAATACGTAAAGCTTAACATATTTCAAATAAATGATAGCCGCAATCCAAATACTGTATGATATTTATTTTAAAATTTTGGAAACATGTGAGATCAAACACTGAATCAATATCAGGAATAAGTTCTATGGATATAAATGGAACAAATTCAACAGACGATCTAGAAATCGCACAGGAACTGAATCGCCACTTCTGCACAGTTTTTACGAATGAGGTAGAACCTATCCCAAAACCACAAACACATGCATGTAATCATCTTGAGGATATAGATATTAATGAAACAACAACACTAAAAGTACTTAGCGAAAATAATCCATCTAAATCGCAAGGACCAGATGAAATTAATCCAAGATTAATATATGAATGCAAAGACCAACTTCATAAGCAATTAACAGTAATTTTTAAAGAATCCCTCTATGAAGGAAAATTACCAAATCAATGGAAACATGCTAATGTTACTCCAATCTTTAAATCGGGCAAGAAATCCAATGCGGAAAACTACCGACCAATCAGTGTCACTTCAATATGCTGTAGAGCAATGGAAAAAATAATTAGAAACGCCATAGTAAATCATCTTGAAAACAATAATATTCTATCAAAATTCCAACATGGATTCAGAAAAGGTAAATCATGCACAACTCAATTACTAGAATGCATAGAAGACTGGACTTCAATTCTTGACGATAATAATGACCTAGACATCATATACTTAGACTTTAAGGCAGCTTTCGATAAAGTTCCACATCGAAGACTTTTAGCTAAAATATGGGCATCATGGGAAATAGTCTCAAGCGGGGTTCCCCAAGGCAGTGTCCTCGGACCTCTCCTATTTCTAATATTCATTAACGACATTCCAGACATTCTCAATTGTACAGTTAAGTTATTCGCAGACGATACCAAACTATACTCCATGACTAATACCCCAGACCAACAAACACTGCTACAAGAAAATATATTCGCCGCATGTGAGTGGGCAAAAAAATGGCAAATGACATTTAATATGAAAAAATGCAAATCTATGCATCTGGGACAAAATACACCTACTGAATACTTCATGAAAGATTTACTCAATGTACTTCACAAAATACAAGAAGTGCATAATGAAAAAGACTTGGGAGTCACTTTCGACAATAAACTTAATTTTGAAACCCATATTAATATAAAAATAAACCTGGCGAATAGAAATCTGGGACTAAAAGTGAGAAATTTTTCATTTATGAACAAGGAAATGTTCCTTCAGCTATACAAATCCCTAGTACGGCCACACCTTGAATATGCATCCGTAATATGGGGCCCATCAACTAAAAAATATGCCAAATCAATAGAAAACGTACAAAGAAGAGCAACCAGAACCCTCAGTAGCTTAAAAGGGAAATATTATCATGACAGATTAATCGAATTGGGACTACCCACTCTCGAATACAGAAGAAAAAGGACAGATTTAGTCCAAACCTATAAACTGATAAATGGAATAGACAAGACATCAGTGGAACTGTTTAAAACTAGCAACATGGTCGAGACCAGAGGGCACAAACATAAGTTTTTCAAACCAAGATCAAAAAAACTATTAAGGAAAAATTGCTACAGTCACAGGGTCATAAACGACTGGAATAACCTTAAATCTCTGGTTGTTGAGGCACCAACGCTAAACACTTTTAAGTCTAGACTAAACAGACACTGGATTGTTCCAAACAAATTCGAGGCATATTGTTATAGTCCTTATAAATGAACAAACTAACTAAAAGTACTGCCATAAAATAATAGTAAACAATAAAGTAAAGTTGGATCAATATCAGAAACCCATATATTGATGTAAATAATTTTATCAGGAATAAAACCTTAAAATAAGCACACATACTGAAAAAGTTACAGAAGACAAAAAAATTAACTGTCCCTGTCTCCTTGACAAGGAGATAGTGATAAAAGCTGTGATTAAAATCACACAATTCCAATAAGGGAAAACATACTTTAAAGGACCAACAAAAGCATAAATATGCTTATAAGTTATAAAACTTATCTGGTCTCTAACTCTACATGAACTACATGAATGCTTACGTGTTGAGAATCTTGATGAAAGCCTATCACTTAAACATAACTTGCGTAACTCAAAAAAGAAACAAAGAAAGAAGACAGGAACGAATACATACATGAATAGGAATCCAAGCTAGCCCCGCGAGTATAAATTCAACTTCCGTAATCTAATGGATATATTTTATTCACAAAAGACAAAATGTCCAACGTGTACATACAAACACACAAATATCAACATATACATGTTTGCCATTTACATCTGTTAGAGCTATATAAATGCTGTTTACCAATGAAAAGCGTGTGGATTGTTCAATTTAAGGCGGCACATGGTCAGTCACTCGATAAAAGCATGCACGTGTTAGTGGAGATAATAAAAAATGTGATCGACACCTCGAAAACGAACTCGAAAAATAGTGAGCTGTTTTCAACCCTTCCCCTCATATGACCTCCGAAGCTCATGCATCTGCAGTAATCAACAATTTAAAGCATTGTTGTAAAAGCAAACATTTACTATCAATTGGAGCAATGTCATTATTTTCAAAAATGTTTCTGACACTATACTGATACTAGCATTTTCAGTAACCAAAAGTTTAAAGGACACGATGTCAGTGTACAAGTTAGACACGTTCGAGTGCAACCCTCTGTACGTTCTAGCGTCAAATTAGCAATCAATGCTGAAAGTGTAGCCTAATTGAGTTGGAAATCGAGCATTATCATACAGAATACAGAATACAGAATTGTTATTTGTTATAAGTAGATACATTACTTTTAACAATTTTACATAAATAGAGAGGCAACGAAGAACAAATACATATAAAATACATTACAATTTGATTGAGAAATGGTTACTTTGCTGTTCTGCGTGTATTCGCACGAAAAATAAATTTCATTAAATTAAATATTGTTTTCTTGTTACCTGATATCATCAGATTTTCAAATTTATTTAAATTTGGCCATGTATAATAGTAGGGTTTTAGATATTCTTTGCGTAAGTCTGTGAAATAAGGACAAATAAGTAGGAAATGATATTCACTTTCGATAGTTTTCATATTACAAAAAGTGCATAATCTATTTATTTGCGGGATATTGAAGTGTCTCCCTTTTTCAATTTCCAGGTCATGTGAGGATAGTCGGAATCTAGTTAAACATATTTTTAATTCTTTGTCTACTTTGTAATCTAGATAATTTTCAAATTTAAATTCATGTTTAAACATGCTGTAATAAGTTAACCTATGAGAGTTATTTATATTAGAATACCATGATTGAAAGTATTGATCAAATAATCTTTGTTTAATTAGAGGCAACTCGATTATTTGTTGATCTTGGTTTAGCCAATAGTTAGTCAAACCGAGATCATTCAGAATCGTTTTTATATGAAACGCCCAGTTTAAGCCATCATATTTTATATTTTTGTTTGCGTCTGTCTTTAACATTTCATAAATTATTTTTATTATTGAATCATCATTTAAATTCAAAATTTTAATCCAATATTTAAATATGTTATATTTTCTTAAAATTGAAAGCGGAATACGCCCTAACTCGCCGTACATTGCCTGTAGATTTGTGGATTTTTTTACAGATAATACTTTTCGACAGAATTTATTAAGAATAAGATAAACGTCTGGTCCTGCATGTATGCCCCAGATTTCTGATGCGTAGTGCATTACAGGAAGCACTAAGTTATCAAATAATTCACATTTCTTTTGTGTTGAAAATTCATATTGAGCAAGTAGTGAGTATAAGCCAAATAGAGATTTTGATCCCTTATCGGAAAAATTATTTTGTGTCCTAAACCAACAACCGTTTTTGTACAAATTAACACCAAGAAAGTTGAATTCTTCAACTTCTTCAATCTTTTCATTATAAATAAAGAATTCGTGTTTAAGTCTACTTTTTCTTTTTTCAAATACCATGATTTTTGTTTTCTTTGTGTTAATCTTTAATTTATTTGTTTTGCAATAGTTAACCAAATTTTCTAACATGATTTTGATTGAGTCTGGAGAAGTAGAGAATAGAGTTTGATCATCTGCATATAAGGTTGAAAGCAATTTAATTTCATCTAGAGTAAAGATTCCTTCTAAATTTGTATCCATATTTTCAATGATATTATTAATGAACATCATGAATAAAAGAGATGAACTGGGGTCACCCTGTTTGACGCCTTCGTGTGATATAATTGGTTCTGAGGTATTCATATTTACTTTTACAACCGATTTAACTGATTTATACATTGACTTAATTGCGTTTATCATTTTAGTACTAACATTTTCCTTTATTAATTTATTCCAAAGAAGAGTTCTATTTACTTTGTCAAAAGCTTTTTCATAGTCAATGAATATGCAATATAATTTTTACCCCTTACTAAGTGTTTTAGCAACTATCGAATGTAAAATAAAAATACAATCTATTGTACTTTTACCCTTTTGAAAGCCGAACTGACAGTCTGTTATCTTACTATTTGTTTTTGTCCATTATCATACATACCTATGTTTGTATCAATTGAACAGTTTGGCAAATAGAGAAATTGTGCATTATGAGCATTTTTTGTGTTTGTTTTTGCTCTCAAATTTTTAAAAGCAGTTTAACTTTTCTAGGGAGAAAACCCTCAATGTGAAGGAACAAAATTGAACAGACCTGTTCAATATCGGACATCATTGAAACAAACACCAAACTAATGGATACTGTTTTCTTTCCTTTCTATGATAAATAAGTCATTTCTAAAGTGTACAAAATATTGTATCTTAATATGGCATAGCGACCTGGTGATGAACATGTGATAACCCAAATAATTTAGACAAACAACCAAGACAAACATTCTAATGAGCTTAAACGGTGGTCTATCGAGTACCAACTAGATTTTTCTTAAATTTGGTATGGCCTTATTTTGAACACATCATGACCAATTTTAGAAGGTATCTTAAAAATTACCAAGTCAAACACTCTGGCAAATGAACATTATTCTAATGTCAAAAGATGCAGCTTTTCTCACATTTCTCAACTTTACCCCCTACAGAATGCACTATTATTGAAAATCGTAAGGGCTACATCGAGATACTGCTTTTTACTTTGCAAGATTTTCAATATGATCGCCACTACAGTGCCATCGGCGCTTTGATTATAAACTTTCATAAGGGCCATTTTGTACTGACAACTATGGGAACTAAACTTTATGCTTTCCCATTCACAACAATTCTGCATCAGAAACTTTAAGCAAAGTAATACAAAAAACCTCATATATAGATATACAACTATTGAAAAGAGCTGTAAACATCGTGAAAAAGAAGAAATTACTCCTCCTTTTGCCGTAATATTTTCAAAAATCGTCTGCTGCAGAGCCGTCTGTATGTGACAAAGTGTAAACATAAAATCACTGTCAAGATACTAAGTATCAATACACCTCTTTGATTAACAAATTTCCGATCACTTGGTTTTCATCAAGATTGATTTGTTTATAAGTTCAAGCTCATGTTGGTGTAGTAGACCTAATATTGATTAAGTTAATCCTTTCCCTCATACGACAATTCTGCAGCAGACGACTTTGAACATATTTTGTCAAAAAGTAAAAAATCTCTATAATTAAATGGATAACCTATGACTAAAAGTGGAAAACATTGTGGCAAAAGGAGAAATTGCACGTTTTGTGCAATTTCTTCTTTTGTCACTATGTTTTCAAATAGCCGTCTGCTGCAGAGGCGTCAGAAAGCGTCTATATGAGGGAAAGGGTTAAAGTCTTTTACTGACTTGCTTCCCCTTGAACGACCTAATACATGTACATGTATCTCCTTACGACGACTCTTTATCACAATCTGAACTCTTTAACTGGACTGCACATACATTTCTGTGGTGGTCTTTTTTTTTTAAATCATGATGAAGGACAAGTGGTCGAAAATTTGAAAATCAAAAAGTTGTATTGATATTAAGTGCTTTAGAGACTTTCACCTCTTTGGAAGACCGTAGTACAAGATTTTTAAGATATTTTTTTAGTAAAATACTTCTAAATTCTGATTGGATTGAATATCAAATATTACTATATACAAATATTTCGTGACCAACAAGGTAACCGCCAAAATGAAAAAAAAATCGAAAACATTTAGGTAAGATGGAACTTCAAATGTACACTGTCTCTTTATACCACAATGTTTTCAATTGTACATCTACTATTTACATGTGCTAAAAAGTGAACGTAGGAAATGTAAAAATGAAAAGAAGCTATGTTCAAACAGGGACACTGTAATACATATGGTGTTCCTGGTTCAACCAAATACAGATATTAAGTTAGCCCCGCGAAAATCCATCCCCGAAATCTAATAGATAGATTTTATTCACAAAAGACAAAATTTCCATCTTGTAGATACAATCTTACAAACACACAAATATGAAACTATACATGTTTTGTCCTTTACATCTGCTAGAGTTAATCAAATGCCGCATTTGTGGTCGACACCTCGAAAACAAACGCGAATCAAAGCGCTGAAAGCGCTAATGGTATAGGGGTGTATATATAAGGTGAAAATATATGGCATAGTTAATATGGACAAACATTGTTGAAACAATTAAACATCAACCCTTAAACAAAACAAACCAAACATATCTGAAACAACACAGATTGCCTGCCAATAACCAATACCTAACTTATCAAAGTTTGACCTTTTTCTTGTATAAACAAAATGAATCACGAAGGACAAAATATTGACAAACAACCAACCAGCGAACCTTAAGCATAATATTTCCAGTTGAGAGAACACTAAAGAGCCACACTGTATATTGGAATCGTGCTGGTTAATGACAGACAATCGAAAGCATGTTAGAGTCATGTTTCTTGTGCACAGCACATCTGTAGCTCATAAGTTTCCTATACACCAAGTCTGAAATTGATACATTGAACATCTATTGAGATAACGGCCGAAGAAAAAATATGAAAAAAGGAGTTTAAACTTTTACACAATGTATAAGTGTGACCACTTTGAAATGAATCCGCCAAACAGAAATTAGGTTTTAACCCAGTAATGCAAACCGTAACGGACAGACAGACGGATGTATTAAAACAAAGACGGACAGACAGTCAGTCGCTCCGGACAAAGAAGCACTCATTAACGATCAAGAGCATTTCACGGAACGCATGTGTTGCATGCGAAAGTCATATAATAATGAGAACATGGAAGGCCAAACACTCCAAACACAGCATGCTTAAGTTATGGTAATGATTCACTGCACATCTGTAAGTCATAAGATACCTACAAACCAAGTTTGAAATTTAATTGAGACAGTGGCTGAACTAAATAAGGAAAAATGGAGATAACTAAAATAAGCAGACCAGAGTTATGTACCTATTATTTTTTCCTTTCCCCCGATCACACTTTGAAAAGAATCTGCCAAACAGAAACACTTAAGAATACATTTCTAGTTTATTTGTCAACAGATACATATAGGACTTGATAACATGTTGACGGACGTTGAGTCTTCAATTTACGCAAATGCAAATACATTATAATTTAAGTCCCAAACTCGTTAAAAAAATAAATATTGGCCTTGCGGTTATAACTCGTGTTTATGTTGATATTAACTCATCTCTTATTTGTAGATTGAATTTATATATTCTAGTTTGGTCGACATACTGACAGACAGACAAACGAAATGATGGAAAAATATCTTTTCCAGCGACATGTGAGACTATTCAACACAAAACGCGCCCTGTTTTACCAACAATTCCCCAGTAGCTGTGAGACCGTTAGTACAATTCTCTATTTGGACGGATTATGTAATAACAAGTTTGTTTACAATCTTCCTAACCCTTGACCACATAGACTAAATCTACAGCAAACAACATTGAACTAAGGCTAAAATATTGAACTGAATTATTGAAAGTATAATTTTGAATAGTGATTAAAACATTGTAGAAAAAGACAATCTTGCTGATAATTCTGTTAAGGTTAATCAAAATATGTCTAAAAGGGGGAAAGGTTAAGATTATAACTGTATGCAATTTTTTTTGTTATCTAGACGGCATTTGAATACATCGTGACAATTGGAAAAAATGCTTTTCGTGACCAATTTCCTCTTTTTCCACAAAGATTTCAACTTGTTTCAGTAATCAATGTACATATTTTGCTTTAGATGTAAGGAAAGGAAAATTTGCTCGATATTATTCATGGAAAGAGTGAAAGAATGTCTGTTGTAAAACGTCTTTATATATTAATTATGAAAATAATAAATGTGAAACAGGTTTGAAAGCATTGTGTGAAAAGGTGGAATTGCTCATTGTCAGCATTAGCTATGTCTGCTGCAGAGGCGTCAGGAAGCGTCTGCATGTGACAACGGGTTAACATAAAGTCAGTGTTAAGATACTTATTATCAATCTTTAATCCACACAACAATCTTTCCAAGCAACTGGCTGCTTTTCCACATAGGCTTAGCCTATTGGTGGAAGACGAATGACGCATGTCGCATTGACTTTTGTCAATCGTCGGAAAGAAAGTTGGCCGAGCCGGGATTCGAACTCACAACCCCTGGATTGACAGCCCGCATCGCTACCGACTGAGCTACCGGGGCTCGACGCTTGTAGACACAGTAAGATGTTCTCTCTTTGGACGGATTATGTAATAATAACAAGTTTGTTTACCAAAATATTGAACTGAATTATTGATAAGTATAATTTTGAATAGTGATTAAAACATTGTAGAAAAAGACAATCTTGCTGATAATTCATCTGTTAAGGTTAATCAAAATATGTCTAAAAGGGGTAAAGGTTAAAATTATAACTGTATGCAAATATGTTTGTTATCTAGATTATAGAAAGGAAGAATTTGATTCATGTTTCAAAGCATTTTCTGAAAAGGAGGAATTGCACATCGTATGTAACTAAGTAACGGGAACAGATCAACCCTTTCCCGCTTACAGTCATTTTTTGGCACATGTGCAGCAGACGGCATTGGAATACATCGTGACAATTGGAAAAATTGCTTTTTACTTGTTTCAGTAATCACTGATCATATTTTGCTTTAGATGTAAGGAAAAATTGCTCGTTATTATTCATCTATTGCATGTTATTCAAAATATGTCTGGAAAGAGTAAAAGAATGTCTGTTGTAAAACGTCAATATATTAATTATGAAAATAATGAATGTGAAACGGGTTTGAAAGCATTGTGTGAAAAGGAGGAATTGCTCATTGTCAGCATTAGCACTGTCTGCTGCAGAGGCGTCGGGAAGCGTCTGTATGTGATAACGGGTTACCATAAAGTCATTGTTAAGATACTTATTATCAATCTTTAATTAACAAATTTTCGATCACTTGGTGTTCATCAAAATTAAATTTCGTTTAAGTACAGATCATTTTGATAAAGTAGACCTAATAGTAAAGTGTTTTACTGACTTGCTTCCCCTTGAACGACCTAAAACTCCTTATGACGTCTCCTTATCACAATCTGAACTGGCCTGCACATACATTTCTGTTTTTTGTTTTGTTTTTTAAATCATGATGAAGAGCAAGTGGTCGAACATTTGAAAATCAAAAAGTTACCGCCAAAATGAAATAATTCGAAAACATTTAAGAAAGTTGAACTTCAAATTTACACTGCCTCTTTTAAACCACAATGTTAAGTACATCTACTATTTCTGATATGTGCTAAAAAGTAAACGTATATATAGGAAATGTTAAATTGAAAAGAAGCTATGTTCAAACAGGGACACGGTAATACATAATACGTAAAGCTTAAAATATTTCAAATAAATGATAGCCGCAATCCAAATACTGTATGATATTTATCATGCTTACGTGTTGGGAATCTTGATGAAAGCCTATCACTTAAACATAACTTGCGTAACAAAGAAAGAAAGGAAGGAAGAAAGAAGACAGGAACGAATACATACGCATAGGAATCCAAGCTAGCCCCGCGAGTGTAAATTCAACTTCCGAAATCTAATGGATAGATTGTATTCACAAAAGACAAAATGTCCAACTTGTACATATAAACACACAAATATCAACATATACATGTTTGCCTACATCTGCGTTATACAAATGATGTTAACCAATGAAAAACGTATTGATTGTTCAATTTAAGACCACTCGATAAAAGCATGCACGTGTTAGTGGCGATAATAGAAAATGTGGTCTACACCTCGAAAACGAACTCGAAAAATAGTGAGCTGTTTTCAACCCTTCCCCTCATATGACCTCTGAAGCTCATGACCCTTTTCTAGATGAAGACGCATCTGCAGTAGTCAACAATCGAAAGCATTGTTGTAAAAGCAAACATTTGCTATCAATCGGAGCAATGTCATCAGTTTTAAAATCTGACACTATTCTGATACTAGCATTTATGAATCTGCATTAGCATAGATGTTTCAGTTGCCTAGTCAGATTTGTTGTAAACGGTTAAAGAGTTATTAAATTATTATTTTGTTGTAAACAATCGTGATGAAGATGGAACACATGGACATAGAAAAATGCAGTAAAAAATGAGAAAATTCTCGTTTTGACCAATATATATCTCCCTTTCCTAAAATGTTTTAGACGATCGTCTCAAGTGCTGTAGGCGTCGAAAATCGTTCACGTGAGATGATTAATATCCCGTTAGCTGGGAATTAGAATAAAGACAGAGGGTAAACTAAAATACTAGATAATTTATAGTTCTGCATTAAGAATAGAAACTTCGTGGGGAGATCCATCTTGGCACGTGGAAGGGTCTACTATTACTTCAACCAGGCCTGTCCACGTGCACATATTGATGAGATGACGCGCAGAAAAACCATTTCTGAAAATCATAGAACAACAATATAGGTGTATAAAAAACCAGTTCAGTGTCAATTGTATAAATTTTGATTACCACTAATGAAGTCCATAAAAGTCAATTGATTGATTGGGGTGTAACGCCGTTTTCAACAATTGTTCAGTCATAGCACGGCGGCCAGTTCACCTACTCATATGTTTCTTGGCTTTCTCACACCAGTACTTCATACAACATTCCTTCCAAGCAACTGGCTGCTTTTCCACATATACTGATAGCCGATTGATGGGAGACGAATGACACTTG